>PVKS010001155.1:0-151713 GCA_004027875.1 Aplodontia rufa
AGAGAGGCTTTTTCACCTGGGGGATGGAGAGGCTTTCTTACCTGGGGGGCACAGAGGCTTACTCACCTGGGGGATAGAGAGTCTTTCCTACCTGGGGGATAGAGAGGCTTTCTCACCTGGGATGTTTAGGAAACAAGAAGATAGCACAGCTTCTGGGGGGCAAATTGAAGGAGGTGTAGGCATTTCCTGGGAAGTCAAAAGTGGTTCCAACGGAAATGTGCAAAGGCACAGAAATGCACAGTTGTGGGGCAGGTGAGTAGCTAAGCATGTTGGAACACAGGAAGTGCAGAACATGAGGCTTAGAAGTGGCTTTGTCATGGCCTTGGGGTGTCATGCTGAAGAGCCGAGTGTAAGATCAACCTGTCAACGACACCCCAGCACCCCATGGGTTCTCAGAGCTGACTTGCTCAGAAATTTGTACTTCAACATAAAGATGAGGAGGAACTAATGAAGGAGAGTGGGGGAAGGCACATTATCTGGAGCCATGAGGGAATGTGCAGAAGTTGAGGTTTAAGAAGTAAAACAAACAGCCCACTTCTTCCTGCCTGAGTCTGGATGGTTTTAAAAATGAAAAAAAAAAAAAAACTATATGGAAACCGAAACATTGGCAAGGTATAGTGGCACAAGCCTGTAATCTCAGCAACTCAGGAGGCTGAGGCAGGAGGATCGCCAAGTTTGAGGCCAGCCTTAGAAACTCAACAAGACCCTCAGCAACTTAGTGAGATCCTTTCTCAAAATAAAAAATAAAAAGGGCTTGAAGTACTACGGCTCAGTGGTAAAGAGTCCTGGGATTCAATCCTCGATAATTAAAACACAAACACACGTACAAAATTATCTTTATTGCCAGTGAAACTGATATTGCACATGGCTTCCATCTGATTAGAATGACCTTGACCTGCAGGCCAACCGAACTGTTGAGAGTGAAATGACCGTGCTTCGTCAGGCCAGGATGATTCCTCTAGCCTCAATGAACTGCGTGTGAGATGCTACACTCCTTTGAGAATGCAAGCTACTGTTACCACAAACAAGGAGGGGTCTGGAGCTGCAGAAACCACCTCTGCCACCCCACTTGTGCGTGCTCAATGGCGCATGTCCCACTTGGCTTCTTTCAAACAGTGCTTGCTCACGGTGCTTTGATGAGTAAAGGTGGGAGGAACCCTGAATTCTGATGCTGCTCTGAGCAAGCCACTTTCTCCTTCTGGTCCTCAAGTGCTGTCTCCCCACAACAGAAGCTCATAAAATAAGAATTCCCTTGGCCCCATGCCCACCGGTGGAATGCTCATAAATGAGGTCATGTCTGTAAAGGGCTGTACTTTTGCAGACAGATGCTGTACAAATACATAGAATTATCAGACAAGCCACTAAAAACCGGACTGTGTGAACACACAGGACGGCAAACAGGGCTGGAATGGGAAGTAGTGATCATCATTCCGAACGATTCCTCCGTTTCCAAGACATCCCACACCTCACAGTTACCTCCCTGCTAGGCTGGACAGGTTAGACAGTTTAGGCTCCCTGGAGTGGTGGGTTGAAATATTTGGAGAGTAAAGCCAGCAGACTTCCAAGAAATTCATGTTGGAGCATTTCCCAGAAAGATAATGGAGAAGAAATTGTGTCTGGGTTTTAAATACTAAACTGCTCATCTGCTCTAATCCATTCATCAAGGGTCCCACATGAACTGTTTTAAAGCAGTCTGCAGCTAAGGAACAGGTGAACGAACTCTTCCGTCTCATGTTTGATTTCCCAGAGAGAAGGAGAGGGAAGAGAGCGTTCTAGTCCATTTGTGCTGCTATAACAAAACACCACAGACTGGGCAATGTGTTGAGAACAGACGTTAGTTTCTCACACTTTTGAAAGTTGAGAGGTCCAGGATTGGGGTGCCAGCAGCTTTGGGGGCTGGTAAAGGTCTATTCCTCATAGATGGTGCCATTAGATGTCCTCACATGGCAGAAGGGACAGATGGGCCAAAAGAATACAGAACGCTGCATCCTCACATGGAAGAGCAGAAGAGGGTGACCTGATCCTCTCTAGCCCTTTAACAAGGGTCTTAACCTCCTTCTAACTTGATCACCTCCCAAAGACCCACCTCTTAATACCATCATGTTGGCCATTAGGGTTCAACACCCTAATGATGGGGGTCATACTCTGACCACAGCAGGGAGGGAAAAGGGAAAGAGAAGATTTAATTTTTAGTCTTATCTTACTGCTTAGAAATCATGAATCGTGAATTTTAGGTCTGCAGAGGATCTTAGGGGTTACCTAGCAACCTCCTCCCACCCCAGCCCTCTTGAGAATGATACATGGCTGGTGAGGACCACTCAGGCAAGTTCAGTTTTCCAAGTTGCCACAGTCAAATGGCAGCAGGGCAAGAGCCAGGATTCGGATTTCCTGCTACCTAGTCTAGTGCTCTTCAGGTTAAATCACACTGTCTCCCATTCAGGCTGAGCAAGTCTTTCCACCAGTAGACAAATATTTTTAAAGACTTAGCAACAAAGAATAGAATAATCAGGCAGAAACACCTCAAGCAAATAAAGGATTTATTCTTCTCTCATTACAAGAAGTCAGGAGATGGATGGGGTGCCTGGTCCCGGCCGGCAGGGACCGGACAAAGCATTCATTCAGGCGGTGAACTGAGGTTAAAATAGACCCACTGGTCTTAAGTTCTCCAAAGGCTTTATTTCTCCCTTTACCTCGGCTAACGGCCTCCAGGCGCTTCCCGCCTTCCCTCTTTTACAGGCAAGGCCCTTAAGGCATTACATTTAGAGACAAGGCTATTCACATTCAGAGTCCTTGTTTCTACTGCCATACCAGAGTCAGTGTTTCTGCAACTGAGGCTCTTACTGCCTGCATCTTCTACTGCTGCTGATCTCTCTGCCGTCTCTGCTGCTGCTGCTTCCATGCTTCTGTGCTTCTGCTTCAGGACAGGGCGGGTTGCTTCTTCTCTGGCTGCTTGCTTCTTGGGCCGCTTCCTCTGCCTGACTAGCTGCTACTCTATTTATCCATTACAACAGCCAATAGGGGTATAGTGAAACATGTTTATACAATTGTACCAATGAGTGACCAAATAGCTTAGTCCTGCGGTCAGGCATTACGTCACTAAGGAAGATACAAGCCAGCTGGGTCAGATTTGTTTACCACCAATTCTTTTACAAGCCAGCTGGACCTCATGTTGGGGGATCCCCAACAATGGGGCAGTTGGTTGGATGGTTTAATGATGTCATGATGAACCCAAACAACTCTGTCTTTCAACTTTTAGCGTTGGCTTCTTATCTGCAGACAGTTGCCTCATGGTTACAAAATGTCTTCCACAGTTCCAGGTGTCACATCCTTTTTCAATATTTCATTTGAACTTTTCAAATTCCAGATATGTGAGGGGTAATTTGATCTTATAACCATGTTAGCTGTTGTTCCTTTATAGACACTCTCCTAAACTGAGGAAGATCATTCCTTTTATTTATCCCCTTTGTTGACAAAACAAATTTTTAAAATCATGAATGGGTGTTGAATTTTTTCAGTTTTTTATATCAACTGAGATCATACAAAACACACAAATTTTCTTGTATGTTTTTGTAGAAAATGATTAATTATTAATTGATTGATTTTCAGATGTTGAAACAACCTTGCATTCTTCAAAAAAATTCTGCTTGGTTGGGCTATCTTCCTTTTCTTCAGATATTGCTGAATTTGATTTACCAAGGTTTTGGTAGAATTTTTTCATCTGTGTTCACAAGGGATGTTGGTATATAATTCTCTTTCCTTTTAATTCCTTGATGTTACGTTTATTCTGACATCTTATTATGAATTAAGAAGTACTCCCTCCTCTTCTGTTTCTCCAAAAAAGTTCCTATAAGTTTAGTATTATTTCTTCCTTCAATTATGATAAAATCTACTAGTGAAATCATCTAATTCTGGAATTTTCATTTGGGGACCTTAAAGATATAGGACTAGTCAGATGTTCTATTTCTTCTTGTGCCAGTTTTGGAAAGTTGTATACATCAAGGATTTATTTCCATTTCTTCTAAATTATTGAGATTACCATATAATTTTCCTGTTTTCATATTATTGATTCCATTTCTGTAAATATGTGAGTATGTTCCTACATTCCTCTTTTATTCTTAGTATTAGCTGTTTATTTTTCCCTGATTAATCTTACCATGAGTTAATCAATTTGATTAATATTTTCAAAGAAACAACTTGTGGTTTTGTTAACGTTGTCTAAAATTTTTTGTGATTTCCTTCTTTCTATTAACTTTGGTCTTCGTTTGCTTTTCTTATTAAAATTTCTTCAAGTGGAAGCTTAAATAATTGATTCCAAACCTCTTTTTTTCTTTACTGAAAAAGCTTTTAAAGCTATGAAGTGCTTGCCACATACTGTCTTCGGTAAATGCCACGAATTTGTGATGCGTCGTATTTTCATTATCATTCTGTTTAAAATGTTTTCTAATGCTCTTAGAACTGTGCTTGGGCAACAGAAAGTACTCAGTGTTAGTTCATGTTAGCTTGGGCTCTCATTTCTCTTGTTAATGAGTGAGAATAAACCTCTTGAGAGTCCCTTTGCTATTTCCTCTGCCATTCCTTCTTCTAGCCAGATTTCATCCTTCCTGTAGTAAATCCCCATCCATCCTGCAGGTGTGACCCCAAAGACCACTTTCTCAAAAAATCCTTCCTCTACAACCCAGACCAGCATGGTCCTCCTGTGTACTGGGCTAACTAGTGTCCTTCCAAATATCACGTCCACCCAGAACCTGTGAGAGGAGCTTACTTGGAAACAGCGTCTCTGAAGATGTTCTCGAGGTAAGATGAGTTTGTGCAGGATTAGAGTGAGATCCAAATCCAATAGGACTTGGGTCTTTATAGGAAGAGGGCAATTTGGACAAACACACACACAGAGATAACAACATGTGACATCAGAAGCTGAGCCTGAAGAAATGTATCTAACACCCTGAGGAAGGCCAGGGAATGCTGGAAGCCCCAGAAGGTACAAAGAGGCAAAGTCTCCTCTCCTAGAGTCTTTAGAGAGAGCACAGCCCTGTTGACATCTTGATTTCAGACTTCCGGTTTCTAGAACTGGAAGACAATAAATTTCTGTTGTTTTAAGATACCTGGTTTAGGGTACTTGGGTATGGCAGCTCTAGGAAACTAATATGCCATGGTATATATTTTCATATGTTCTTTTTTAGCTCTTACAAGATAATTATTACATATGAATTACCAGAAAATAGGCATGATGCAATAATATACATCAGTGGCCACCTATTCCAGTCTCTTGGTCCTGGCCCTGGGGCTGTCATAGTGTTTTGCACTGTGTAACTTACCCAAATGTTTTATCCAGTTATTTCATTGCTGTGAGTAAAGGAACTGTCAAGAAGAATTTTAGAGGATGAAAAGTTTATTTGGGGGCTCAGAGTTTCAGAGGTTTTAGTCCATAGACAGCAGGCTCCATTCCATGGGGTTTGAGGTAGAGGAAAGTAGCTCAGGGCATTGAAATTAGGAAGCAGAGAGACTCCACTCATCAGAAACAAAATATATACCCCAATACACACCCCCAGTGAGCCACCTCCTCCAGCTATACCCTGCCTGCTTTCAGTTACCACCCAGGTAATCCCTCTCAGGGAATTAATTCACTAAGTGGGTTGAGTGATTATAATGCAATCATTTCACCTCTAGGGGACACCTCTCATCCAAGCCATAGCATTCGGCCCTGGGCCCCAGAAGCTCATGATCATCTCACAGTGCAAAACACATTTAGTCCATTTCCAGGAGTCCCCATAGTCTCAACAGTTCCCAGATTGCACAACAGTTCAAGTCCAAAGTCTCCATTAGACTCGAGGCAAACTTACATCATGAGCGCCTGTAAAAATCAAAAGCAACTTACAAGTATCAATATATAAAGATACAGAGCAAACATTTCCATTCAGAAAAATAGGGCATAGAGAGAAGGGATGGGACCAAAGCAAGTCTGAAATCCAGCTGGGCAAATGAGTCCTGTAGCTCCATGTAGGGCATCTGGAGCACGTGGCATCATGAGTTTCTCTCCAAAAGCTTGTGTGGCCCTGCCCCTATGGCCTTGCTGGTTGCAGCCCACATGGCCTCTCTGTTGGCTCGGCTGTGCTTGATTCCTGCAGCCTTCCTCAGCAGAGGCTCCACGGTACCAGCATTTCTTACCCTTGGGGGTCACCAGTGCAGCTCGGACTTTCTCCTCACATCTCCACACACTGCTGCAGGAACTACAACCCTGCTGCACTTTGCCTGCCCTGCCAAGTCTTCCTTTATAATCTCGGTGGAAGCCTCCATGATCCCCTGACTCCAGCATTTCGTTGCTCGGGCACTTCATTATGTACGCGTTGCTGGGGTTTGAACCCGTGCACTCGCACATGCAAGGCAAGCGCCACTTTCCTCCACCAAACTCTTCTGCCTTGATGTTCTGCCTCACCTCCAGCCCGGAGGAAGGGAGTCAACTGTATATGGACTGAGAGCTCTGAAACTGTGATCCCCCAATGAACCTTTCCTCCCCTAAAATTGTTCTTGTCAGATCTTTTACTTACAGCAGCGAAAAAACTGGCAAAAACACCCAGAGTAAAAATATATTTAAAAAGTGGCATCAGTGCTGAACATGTACAGACTCTTATTGTATTGTTCCCTAAAATATAACAACTATTTACTCAGCACCTACATTCTATTAGGTTTTATACGTAATCTGATTTGAAGTATTCTAGAGGGAGGATATGTGTAGGTTATAAAGTAAATAAACATTATACCATTTTATATAAGGAGTTGAGCATCTTATGAATTTTGATAAGCTAAGGGAGTCTTGGAACTGACCCGTAGCAGATACCCAGGGACAACTTAATTCTGAAACACAAGGCTTGTTGATCACTGTGAGCCTATATACATTGACAATAGCTCAGTCCAGAGGTGCAATATTACTAGGAGGAGCAGGTGACCCCCATTGGCGCTTGGCCAAGGATTCCGCCTTAATATGCAGAACTACCAGTTCTGAACAAGTATGTTTTACTGGATAAATGGAATATAGTAGACTGTTTTTGTCAACTTTTTCACTGCTGTGTCCAAAAGTCATGACAAGAACAATGTACAGGAGAAAAAGTTTATTGGGGGATCACAGTTTGGGGGGTTCAGTCCATTGATGGCGATGCTTTGTGCAGAACGTCATGGTGGAAGGGCCAAGAAGGAAAGCAGCTCAGGACCAGGAAGCAGAGAAATGGCTCTGCTCACCAGGGACAAAATACATATCCCAAAGGTATGCCCCCAATGACCCACCTTCTTCAGCTACACCCCACCTGCCTACAAATACCACCAGGTAATCCCCATCAGCCGATTAATGCACTGACTAGGTTAAGGCTCTCATAACCCGATCACTTCACTTTCAAGCTTTCTTGCATTGTCTCACACATGCACGTTTTGGGGGTGTCTCATATCTAAACCATAACATAGACATTCCAAGGACTTCAACATTAAAAAAAGAAAAAAGGGAAAAGTTTTCGAGTGTCCGGGCTGGCAGGTCACTTCTTAACTCTGGTCTAACCTTTGACTTCCAAGGTCTCTTCCAACTGTCAAGGGCAAAGCTCTGCGACTTCAAGGCAGTTTATTGCTGACCTATTAAGGGATCTGGAGCTAATTATTGGCGGGGGGTGGAGTCAGTGTCGGGAACGATGCTCTCACCTTATTATTTCTTCTCATAACCACTGCGTACGTCGGGAGTAGCCATGTGTCATCTGTCTCCCTCGGAATAGTCTCTAATACTTGCAATGCTGGGGTCCTCAAGAGAATTGCTGAACCAGTGCAGGCCTGGATTTTCGCACCTGTGAAGCAGTGACAGTTCCTCGGAAGCCTACAGAACTGTGCGGAGCTGAGGAGCAACGCTTAGTTCCTCTCTTCCCGGCGGCGCGGGTGCACTGGCCTGCAGCAGAGCCTCACCGAGCTAGGCAAGCGCTCTGCCGCTGAGCTACACCCCCAGCATCCCGCCCAGCTCTCGTTAGCTTTTCCAGTGTTGTTCTCCACAATCCTCGGGAGCACTAAGGAAGCTACACTGCGGTCTCAGAGCGCACGGCGGCTCGCTGACAGCCTGGCAGGCTGGGTCGGGCGAGCTCGGAGCGCTCTCTCGGCGCAGCAGCGTGGGGAGGTTCCCCAGGCGGCTTAGCACTCGGCCCCGCCCCGGCCCGCCCCGCCCCACGTGCGCGCTCCCGCCACCAGCGTGCGTGCTCCGGGCGCGCGCCACGCCGCGACGCCGGCAGGGGGCGGGCCCGCGCGCGGCGATGCTCCCGGAAAAGAGCGGAAGCTCCTGGAAGCTGATTTGCCCCGCTGCCTCGCCCGCTGGCCGTGATGCCGCCCGCTCGCGGTCCCCCGTGCCCGGGAGTCCCGGCCTGCCGAGCAGGTGAGGCCGCCTTCCCGGCGCGGACGAGGGGAGGGCGAGCGGCCGAGGCCACGGGCGTCGGCGGGGACGGTTGGAGCGCGGGGGTCGGCGGGGTGGCGAGCGGGCCCAGAGGAGCCCCTGCCCCGGTCTCCCGAGGACTCATCCCCGGGCCCTCCGCCGCGGGCCGCCACCGTGAGCCCCCCGGCAGCCCTGCGAGCCCAGGTGGCAGGTGCGCGTCCCCAGCCCTCGCCGCACGAACCCGCAGTCGAGCTGCGGACTCCTCGGCGAGCACGCAGCGTTTCCCCTCCCTTGCACGTAGTGCGAGCAGAACCTGCCCAGGCGGAGGGGCTACTGCCCCCGGGACCCGCTCGGTCCTGCCTGCCGCTAGAAATGATGACATTTATAAGCGCACCATCATTTTCGCCTTGCACTGCTCTCAGTAAGTTTCATGTTAGATCGCTCCTTGGAGTAATGGAGCTAATTGGGTGATAAAGTGATGATGCACAGCAGTGTTGCTCAACTTAATGCGTGGACACCTTTTAAAGGGGCAATTCTCACATTCTCTAGAATATGCCCCCAGAACATGCAGGGGTCTTCTGATCCCAGCGAGGTGAACGCAGGTGCAGAGCACTTTCAGAGAACGTTTAGCACAAGGAAACAAAAGAGACGAGTTATAAATTCAGGAATTTTGCACGCTAGAACGTAAACTAGAGGTAACTAAAGAATCATAAATTAGAGACTCAAATCCCAGCTTAATCTCACATTGCAGTCTTGTGTTCTGCTTTGTGAGAGAAAATACCTACTCATCCAGCCTTGGGGAAAGCCTAAAAGAATTATATTCCTTGTGTTATCTGATATTCGGTGTTATCTGTTTGTATCCGGTTTCATTCTGTTTGACATATTTGCAGAATTATAAAAGGGAGCACTAATTTGTATGAGTAGTTTATGTCTCTACCTACCCTAACATTGATTCGTCAGCTGTATTTGTTGTGCATGCAATCAGTGACTTACATTCTTCCAATCCTAATAGGAAATGTATGATTTCCACCTCTTCTGTACATATTTATTCAGCATGTTTATATAAAGTAGAGTACACATGGATAAAGAAAATACTCAGAGTTGGGAAAATAAATCTTGACCAAGAAAAATACTACCCAATGGGCGGTATTGAGAGCAGAATATTAGTGAAAGTGGCACTATTGAAGGCTGGAAACAAGCATGAAAAGAGCTTGTTTGGGAGAGACCTGCTTCACCAGAGCACAGAGATGTTGTCTGGGACTGAGGGGGGAACAATTTGGTGAGATAAGGATGGATGGAGGGACTCAGGTGCCACACAGAGAAGTTAATGTTGATCCACAGGATTCCAGAGGGTGCTTGGGCAGGCCATATTTTGAAAGCAGTGTTTTATAAAGAGGTGTTTACAAAGAATGATCTTCACAGTGAAGGCAGAAGTGACCCCCATGATGGTCTTGAGGTGGTCAAGTCTGCTCTGGTCATCTGTACATGTGGAATGTTTGAGGAAGAACTGACAGGACTCAGTGAATAATAGGATATGGGAACAAGGAGAAGGGGGAATCAAAGCTGAGAACCAGGTAGCCCTGCCAGTGGTAATATCTCTCATACATGGAGAATTTGGTGGTATTGTTTGCATCAAAAGATTGTGACTACAGACCTGGACTGATTGAGTTTGCAGCATGGACCTTGAGGAAGAGTCATTTTGAAGAGACTGCAGAACTGATGCAGGGAAAGTGTGACCAGAAAAAAGACCATTTAAAATGGAGACCAGAATCTTTTATATGAATAGTGAGAGATGAAGAGGTTGATGAGGATTTCGTTTTGAAAAATAAAATTGTTATATAAATATTAAAGAAGATATAGATGATTAATGCAGCACCATGCATTCCTTTGTTTTTGCTTTTGTTTAAATTCTTCTACCAGGCGTTGAATCCAGGGGTGTTTAACCTCTGAGACACATCTCCAGCCCTTTTTTTATTTTTTATTTTGAGACTGGGACTTGCTAAGTTGATGAGTCTGACCTCAAGCTTGGGATCCTTGTGTCTTAACCTCCCAAGCCACTGGGATTACAGCATGCACCACAGCACCTGCTGGCACGCTTTTTTTTTTTTTTTTTTAAGAGAGAAGAACAGTGAGAAAGAATCAATTTTTATTGAGTTTTCCACATGGTTTTCATTGCTCTGACACTTAGCTGTGTGTGGGTGATGGGGTTTGAACCTGTGTACTTGCGCATGCTGGGCAAGTGCCGTAACCACCAAGCCACCGCTCCAGCCCCCAGGTTAAGTCTTTAAGATGGGCTTTCTTGGTTTATCCACAAGAGGATTTGATGCTGGAAACTGGCAATATCAGTCAAAGGTGCCTTGTTACAGTGACGATGAAATTAATAAATCCCTTAAAACTAAACCTAGGGAAGAAAATAGTGGTGATCCATGACCTCATGACCCAGAAATAAGCAAACCCTATTAACATTTTGTTCTCTTTCCCTCTCATTTTCCCTCCATGCATGGTAAAATGTTTTCATTTAATGTATGGTAGGCATCTTCCCATATCAATAAATATTAGATTTGGATCTTCACCTTTACTAGTTAGATTGTATTCTCTTGCATAATGATACAGTTTAATTTTACCCACCTCAAAAATGGACACTAGTAACAGCAGTTAGCTCTTGTACTCAGTACTGTGATGAACATCCTGTCCATATTTTAGTTAATTATCCCTAAAATTTCCCAAGGGTGAATTTTCAAGTGTGGAAGGTAGAGCAGAGGTAAGTAGATTTAAAATGTTCACATATGTTACTCAAATGCCCCCAGAAGGTTAGTGCCTATTTAGAGTCTCACCAGTAGAAATGATGCCCCACTTACCACCTTACCAAAGTATAATCAGGCTTAAATCTCTGCTGGTCTGATAGCTGTCAAGTCTTGTTTCTACTTTTTCTGAATGCTGATGAAGTTACACCCTTTTTAGCCATTTGTGTTTCTTATCTTGTTAATAGCCAGTTACCCATTTTTCTGTTCAGTTCTTTTTCTTATTACTTTATAAGAGTGTTTTTATAAGTAAACAAGCCACGTGTATTTCAGAAGGGATTTTTTAAAGCATACAGAAGTTTTAAAATCATATTGTAGACATACTCGCTTTCATTGATGGTTTGAGACATTGGTGTCATTTGTAGGAAGACTTTGCTCTTTCTGTGAGTATGTAAATATTTGCCTACATTTTCATTTTTCCTTTTTATGTGTATTTTTTTAGGAGAGAGAAGGACAGTGAGAGAATCAATTTTTACTGAGTTTTTCACATGGCTTTTGTTGCTCTGACACTTAGTTGTGTACGTGGTGCTAGGATTTGAACCCCTGTACTTACACATGCCGGGCAAGTGCTGTAACTACCAAACCACTGCTCCAGCCCCTTTTATGTGTATTTTAATGTTTAAATCTTTAAGGAGTAGAATTCTAATAAATGATGTGATATAATAATACCACCATATTCAATGCTAAAAAATAGTTTATAAAAACACATTTAAATTCATTTAAACATCTCGCTAATTGATACACTTTTTTACTTGTTGGGTAAACTTCTAAATCAAAATATTTTTTGTCCTGAATTTGTGGTCCATGGCATAATATGAGCACCATAAAGTCCAAACTGTTAAAGTAATTCTCTCCTTCATAAAGTAATTCTCCCCTTCATGGGTTGGACATTGTTATCCCTCGTTACTCTGTGATATCTTTGTGTTTGTTTTTCCTGCCTACTGAGTTGTAATTAAGGGCTGAATCCATGTCCGATTCATCTTTCTATCTCCTGCTTTCAGCCATTTGTGAAGTTAAAGGTGGTTGCTGGTCACTTGTGTGGCAGGCACTGGTCGCTGGGAAAACAGGAGTTACAGACAGTCCCCGCCATTGTGGTCTTGTCATTTAGAAAATAAAGTCACCCATAAGTACAGTGTCACAACTCCCTGCTGCAGTAAGTGAGCCCTGGAGATTTGGAGACTAGGGAGGCCCCCACAGAGGACTCCTACTTGATTTGTGTCTATAAAGATATAGGAATGCCAGCTGATGGCCCCTGGAGAAGGCGTTCTGCAGATGCCTGGAAGCTGAGCGTTTCAGGCCTCTGAAGCTTGCTCAATATGGCTAGCCTGTAAGCACTTGTAGAGATCTGGAGGGGATGAGACTAGAGAGACAAGGACTTGGTTAGGGCTCTGCAAAGAACGTCCTGTGATGATGACAGAGCTTGACACTGGCTAAGACAGAGGTGGCATGTGACACTTGAGTCCTTGAATGAGGCTACTGCAAGTGAGGAACTCAATTTTAAATTTTATTTTAGTTACTTTAGCCACAACAGTAGGTGGCTGCCATATTGAGCCTTTCAGGTCTAAGTCACAAGGAGCCTTTTTTATATCCTAAGGGGTTAGGACTCCTCCGCCCCCAACACCCCAGTAAAAGAGAAGAATTGGGGTGGGGAGTTCCTCTGCGCTTTAGAAATACCACTCTAGTGTAGAGAGATATTGACCTTGTTGGGTCCCAGAACTTTGAAACTTGGTGTCTTGCCCGCCCTTTCCTAGAGTTTCCGATGGTGACAACACAGCAACCAAGCAGACCTAAATCTGTCCCCAGACCCCACCCTTGCAGAACATTCTTCTAGAGGGGAAGACACATGACCAAGAGAAATGCACACACACATGCACACAGGGACAAGAGTGTGGAACTCACACTTGAATCCCAGCTTTACATTTTATTAACTGTGACCTTGGACAAGGTGCTGAGCCTGTCTCCCTTGCCTTTAAAATGTCATCATTATGTTACCTCCCTACTATGGTGTTAGGAGAACTCAGTATTTGTAAAGCATTTGGAGCAGGGCCTGGCGCGTAATAAGCATTTATGTAGGTATTTAATGAAGTAAATGCTAAGGAGATAAAATAAATCTTGAAAGGGAGCTGGGTGGAGGGGGATGTTTGCCATTATTGATCCCTGGAAGATGACATTTGAGTAAAGACCTGAAGGGGGTTAGATAATGAACATAGAGATTACTTCTGAGCAGAGGGAGCAGCAAGGTCAGAGACCAGAGAGTGCTGTACATCTTGAAGCCTGCCAGACACAGATCAGTGTGGCTGGAGTGCAGTGAAAAGGGGAGGGCCGAGCGGAGCAGGGGTCAGAGTCTGTGGGACTTCGTGGGTCAGAGTAAAGCCTTTGACTTTAAGAGGGTGGAAGCCATTGGAGGAGTGTGAGTACTGGAGTAATATGACCGGTCCTCAGTGGAGGAGTGAGTGTGTTAGCAGCTGCAGAGGAAGACTCTGTGCCTGAGCGTGTTGGGTAACGTTGGTGAGACTGCCGGGAGAGGGCAGAACAGATGAAATAACCTAGCCTTGGGAAAGGTGATAAAGAGAGGAACAGGTTTTAGAAAGGCTGAAGTTACGTGGAAGGAATCTGTAAGCAATTGGATCTGGAAGATGACATGGAGGCAGGGGTCAGGCACAGCTCTTTTATGTTCTGATTTGAGCAGGTTCAGGAGTCGAGATCAGCCCTGCAGGGGAGGAAGGGGAGTGGCAGTTTAGGAGTTTGGTTGTTGTAGAAATGCTTCATGGTCTGTGCAGCATTCAGGTGGAGATGTCTTGGTGTTGAAGATGAAGCTCAGAAAGTTTTGAGTTATCTGATAAATGCAGCAGTAATGAGCTGATCTGAAACAGTGATTATGTGGAAGAAAAGGGAGCTTAGGCAGAACCCTGAGGAATGCAAAAGCAGACCGGGATGGCAGAGAACCAGGATAATTGAAGGACGCTGCGCACGCGCGAGGACCCTGCTGTGAACAGAGAAGATGGAAGCCTGTGGGACCTGAAGGGGCAAACCAGGGCCCCAGACCAAGAAAAGAGTCTTGGAAGCATCTCCTGGCTCCAGCAGCTTTGTAGGAGGCTTTGGCTGGAGGCTGCTGGCTTCTTTGTGTTGTGTGGTATGGAGGCTAGAGGAGCGAGAGTGGTGAAAGGATCAAAGAACTAAGGGGTGGAAGGGAAGTGTGATATCTATCAAAGGAATGGATATTTCCAGTTCCTACTCACTTAATCATCTGCCTGTCTCCTACATTCAGTACAATGAAGTATTTAAGATCTATTTGAAAGCCCAATGTTTTGGGGTCACAGATTCTTAATACTTTCTAGTGCCAGACACTATAATCTCTTGATTTAGTCCTCTATCTGACAGCATGAAATTAGAGGTATGTTGCTCACAATAAATTCCTCCAACCATTTCAGCACAAGGATCACGTATCAGGTTCTGTGTGGTTGGATTGAAGGAGACCCTTGACAGAACATGGACATTTTCTCTGACAGGGCTGTCTTTTTCTCTTTCCTGGAGCAGGAGGGCGCTGACTCCACGAGGACCCCGGCACTGCCGCTGTGTGTGAGGCGCTCTGACTTCCACAGATTGCCTGGCTGCTGGTCTTTCGGCATGGGGAGGTGAGTGGCAGGCTAATGGAGACATCAAAAGCTGAGATGTGGGTGCTAAGAGCGTGTTCAGAGTCTGGCAGCTTTACTCTTCCAGGGCCCAGTAGACACCTGGCACAGAAGGAAAGTGACAGCAGCTGGTGGGTTCTGCAGGGTCGGCACAGACCGCAGTCAGGGCCCGCATGTTGTTATGCAGGTGCCTTGCAGCCTCCGAAGTGCAGGCAGGTGCAGGTGCGGAGGAGGAAGATGATGCCATGGAGTGGCCCTCGACCCCCGTGAGAAATGTCATCAAGTTAGCATGCTGCCTCCCCATCAGTGAGGAAGCTGAGTCAATGAAGCACTCTTCACAGTGAAGAGTGTAGAAATTAAATATATATCAATAAAATTCATCCTAAAGGTAGTGAAGGGTTTTTGAAAAAGCCTAATAGTGGTTCTAGACTGAGCCTCTCCTTCCCAACATAACCTAATAAGTTTTCTATTTGCAAAAATGTCCCAAAGGAATCTTTCTAAAAACACAGGACATAACAAAACTCCCTTATTGAATTTGTTAGAGGGAGTTGTTAAAGATACTGTTTTGTCCTGTTAGTCATCTGGGAGAAATTTGCCTTGGAATTCAGTGTGAGGGAGATCGTTCCCTAATCTGCTCGCACATCATGGACAGTGTTTGGACTGAGCTGGCATGCTCATAGCATGCATTTCTAGTCCCTGACTTTCCTTTGGTTTCATCATCCTTAGACTGATTTCATTATCAATTTATGTATTTATCTGATAGAATTTTTTTTTTGAACAGAGCAGGATAGAATCAAAATCTACATAATACTCTCAAGAAAAGGAGGAAATACTCAAGTGTCATTAACCATTAGGGCCTAATTCTCATTCATGTCATTTCTCTAATAATGTGATCTTTAACAAATGGCAACATGGAACGTGCTGGTGTAGAGACATCAACAGGCACGCGAGTGGGAGGAGCTCAAGCTGGACATCTTACCGTGGGGTCAGTTCAGGGACAGGAGGTTTCTTTGAAGCACACTGCTTTACGATCTGGTTTTTGGAATTTCAGGATTGGCATCTCCTGCCTTTTTCCTGCTTCTTGGCATTTTAGCATCTCTCCAGTGGGCTGTCCTCGAATTCTTAGTACCAATTTACGGCAGATTATTGTCATTAGCATCCTGGCTGCTTCTGTTTCAATTTTATACTTCTCTGTCATCATAATCCGCAATAAGTATGGACGACTTTCTAGAGACAAGAAACTTCAACGGTAAGAGATGACCCCATTTGTTTTCTTAAAGGAATGCCATACTTTGGGGCTGACTTTGTTTGGATTACTCTAACAGAATACTGTAGACCAAGTGCCTCATAAACAATAGAAATTTATTTCTCATACTTCTAGAGGATCGGAAGTACAAGGTCAAGGTGCCAGCGGCCTTCATATTGAGAGGGCCTGTGTCCCGGTTCATAGATGGCACATTCTTGCTTTGTCCCCATATGGTGGAAAGTAGGGGTGTGCTCTAGGGTCTCCTCCTTCATGATCTGCCCACATCCCAGAGGGTAGTATGACACGGATGATTAATTTCCAACAAATGAATTTGGGAAAGACACAAGCATTCAGACTATAACATTGTCATTCCATGGCTTTAGGCATTTTAGGTTAGATCGGAATGTAGGAGGCACGTGGCTATAGGACCTGGATTCTGCACTGACTGCTACACAGCATGAAAGAATAAACTGTGGTAGCCACTGGCCACCCTGTCCATGTCATAAGAGGAGTAGTTGCTTAAATAAAAGCTCCTCCTGTGTGATGCTTTAAGCCAGTTTCTGAGCTGGGATTTGTGGTTTGGGCACACTTTGCTTTTGGGAACCCATGTGAGCTTCTGTAGAGGAGTGACAAGCATGCACCTTGCTTACATTCATCAGCACCACTTGCTTTGTCGTCTTGTGACTCCGCTGCTGGCCTTGGTAAGAATGCCCAAAGCACTTGCACAGCTGAGAAACGGCTGGTTCCGTGTTTGCTGCGTCTGTCATTTAGCTGTCGGGTGATATTCTGTCTAAGAGCTCGTACATCTTCCTCGTAAGGTACTTGGCTCGAGTCACAGACATTGAAGCTACAGACACCAGTAATCCCAGCATCAACTACGGCATCGTGGTGGACTGCGGTAGCAGTGGGTCCCGCATATTTGTGTACTGCTGGCCAAGGCACAACGGCAATCCTCATGATCTGCTGGATATCAGACAAATGAGGGACAAAAACCGAAAACCAGTGGTGATGAAAATAAAACCGGGTACGTGAGTGAGAACCATCTGACTCGCTCCAGCTCCACACGCGTGTCCTCTGTGGTGCACACTCCGCCCCTCTGTCTCCACACCACCCTCACCCTGCCTCCAAGCCCACACCAGCACCTAACTGCCATCCTTGTTTCCCTTTTCCATTTTGTACATAGTGATTAACACCTTGATAAAGCACCCAGACCCGTGTCCTTCTGGCCTTGCAACGTTCATCATTGTGCCTCACTCGCTGCGGCCACTCTCATGCTTGCTAGTGGGCATTGGTTATGGAGCGGTGCTTCCTATTCGGTAGCCTTTGGCCTCCATCTTTAGTGACAGGCACTTTCAGATGACTCATGAAAAAATTGCTAGCCAAGCATATTTCTAAATCGTGTAGATTATGTGATAAGGTTGACCATAGAACATCAAAGAGCTGCTATAATTATGTCTAGTTTTTAAAGGTACTTTTATTTCTAAGCCAGCGTGTTTTGTAAAACTGGAGGCCTGTGCTCCCTTAGGTAATTCAGGTCAGTGGTTCTCACTCTTTTCTGCTTTGGCACTGTTTCCATGGGCAGTGGCTTTCTGTCAGGAGCATTTGAAATGGAAGAGATGAGCTTTTACATGGTGCTTGACAACATGGATTTTAAGTAGTGAGCTGTAGATATTAAGAGATACAGTGCTTTTATTTCATCTTACCAATGTGTTAAATGGCAAAATATTAAGTCCAAATATCTAAGGATATTACAGGAACGCAAAGAAGTGATAAATGTTTAAGAAGATGTGATGCTAATTACTCTGATTTGATCATTACACATTGTATACATGTATCAAATAATCACACTATACTCTATAAATGGATGTTTATTATATAGCAGATAAAAATTTTTAAGAAGAGAACACTGATAAATGATAATTATCATAGCTTCTTACCCCTATTCTGGAAATACAAGTAATGTCAGTATATTTCCATGAACAGAGATCAATTCTTCTTTATGAGTTAGTGAATGACTTAGTTTTTAGTTCTCTATTATCCTGCCTCTTGAATTTTTAATCTATCTCTAGTCTAGAAACATTTTTAGGGTTAAAGTAATACTGATCAAATAAAAATTCAGGAAAAGACTAAAAAATAAAACTCGTCTAAAAAAAGCGCTGTACAGTTGATCTAGCTTCGTACACCAGTTCCCATCAGTGGTTGAGCACTTCTCATGGAAGGAGATGGAAACCTTCCTGACTTGGTGTTGTCCTTTTGAAACAAAGGGTGTACACCAGCATCTTATCAATAAAGCTTAATGTGGTTCTCTCGTGTGCAGAGTGCTGCAGATGTAAGTCAGAATACCCTTCTATAGCACTTCTCTGTCTTGGCGCATAGACTCCCAGGGCCTACGCAGCAAGACTCTAGACATTTTCTTAATAGACTCTAGCTACTTTGGAGTTGGTGTCCATTGAAATAGAGTTCTACGTGCAGTCAAAAGACTTGTCTGTTTGTTCGTGTAATCCTGATTCTTTGACAAGTCAGTTCATCTTTCTCAGTCCACAATTTCCTAGTCTATGAAATAAGCAATTTTTGGACTTCTGCAGTCCCCCTCATTTTGAATATTGCAAATTTCTGCATTAGGTGCTGGGAATATAAATTTGAACAAGATACAGTATGTGCCTTTGGGAAATTTCCAGTTGTAATGGGACAGGAAGTAAGTGGATTATTTCAAAATGGTGCAACAAGCATATGACTGGCAGTGCCAGTGAAGGTCAGATGTAAGGAGAGCTTGTCTCTGTGGGGCGCTGGTGGGCAAGACTTCCGAGGAGGAAGGAACTGCGTGGACATGCAGGAGTGCCAGAAAGTAGAAGATGCTTCTGGTGGAAATGCAGAGGCCTGAGACCAGTGTATGGTATGTTACATAACTGTTAGTTCAGTGTGGCTGAAGGCCAAAGGAAGGAACTTGTGCAGAGAAAAGGGATGGGCTGTGCTGCTGTAGTGTTGAGCTTTGTCTGGACAGAATGGAGGAGCCAGAAAAGGCTTTGAAACCAGGAGCAAGCATTCCCTGGGCAGGGGACGGTATGAGACTGTGTAGACTGGGGAGTGGGTGCGTTGCACCAGACAGCAGAGAGAGGTAGTGTCAGAAGAGATGAGGGGAGGTGAAGGAAAATGAGAGGAATCCAGGAGAGATGAACCAGAGTGCAGGTTGGGGGCTAAAGAAGGATGTTCTCTAGGGTCCTGTGTGAGCACTGGCGTGGGACACAAGCAGCTTGAGCACAGTGGAAGTCGAGTTCAGATGGGATGTGTTGCTTCTGGTGGCTGAGAGGTGAGCAGAGGTGACATGCAGGGAAGTTAGCTCAAGCTGATCAGAAGGCTGGGGAAGAGCTCTCCGGGCTGGGGACAACATTTGGAGACCCATTCGGATCCAGGTGCTAGCAGCCACAGGAGTGCATGAGCTTGCCTGAGGAAAGGGGAGTGCATTTCATGAGGGTGGGATGAGCTCTTGCACGGGGCTGCTTAGTAGTTGCTCAGTTAGGCCCGTGCTCTTCGATGATGGAGACGAGGGCATGCAGCCCAACACTTACCACCATAGCAGGCAGGAAGAAAAGAGCAGGGGACCCAGGAGGACATAGAGTGTAGCTCGGATGTTCTCCCACACTGGTGAAGCTTGCCTTAGCCAAGGTGCTCACCTGCTAACTGCACCATCCTGTCTCCCTAGGCATCTCAGAATTTGCTACCTCTCCAGAGAAAGTCAGTGATTACGTCTCACCACTCTTGAACTTCGCTGCAGAGCATGTGCCACGGGCAAAACACAAAGAGACCCCACTCTACATTCTCTGCACGGCTGGAATGAGAGTCCTTCCTGAAAGGTGATCCTGCACTGGAGGGCCGGGCAGCCCTCACTCCTTTCCACTCCATCACCATCACCATCAAAAGCAAGACATTCTGCCAGGTGTAGTGGCACACGCCTGATTTGGGAGACTGAGGCAGGAGGATCACAGATTTGAAGTCAGTCTCAGCAACTTAGCGAGGCCCTGGACAACTTAGTGAGACCTCTCTCAAAGTAAATGAAGAAAAAGGGCTGGGGGTATGGCTCAGAGGTTATACGTCCCTGTCCTGGATTCAGTCCTTGACATTAAAAAAAAAAAAAAAAGGGCAAGACATTCTCTGAATTCTTTCTTCAAAATCTGGACCAGTCCCAGAACCCACCAAATAGCTCTTAATTTAGTTGTTTGTGATTATAACGTTACCATTTTTAAAAAAACTTCCCTGTTTTATTGAAGGGATGTTTGCAGTTATAGTTTTCCATGTAGGCATCACATAATCCTCACAACTTGTTCATTTTGGAAAGTCATTCCTACAGTAATCTTGTCAGTGAATTGCTTTGGCTTTAAAATTAACTGTGTTGCATAGGATATACCAAATCCTTGGAGTTTCTTTTTTTTTCCTAGAAGAACTGAGGTTGTAATGTTTTGATATGTAAATTTGGGTGTTGCCTTCCAGCCAGCAGAAAGCCATTCTGGAAGACCTCCTGACCGATGTCCCTGTGCACTATGACTTCCTGTTTTCTGATTCTCACGCCGAAGTCATTTCGGGGAAACAAGAAGGTTGGTGTATTGACCTGCGACTCAGAGTTTGGGATGCTGTTTTTTTCATTTATCCCTGTCTTCCCCAGTGCACACTTTATTAAATTATGCAATATCTTAAAATTTGGGAAACCATAGCCTTGAAATATTCTTAAATGACTAAATTAGCTTCCTATATGCATGGCCTTCATTACCCAAGTATTAAGCCGTTTAAAAATAACTCGGTTTGTCTTCATGACATTTAGGGAATATACTTTGAACTCATCATGGTAGGAAATGTCTGTATTTCTTGTCTGACTTACTTTCTGAATTATGGTAATTATTGGGCTGTTGGAATCTTCTCTCTTAGATACACTGAGAAAATGTTAGTTCTATTTTAAAAGAGAATGGAATGACAAATCAGTGATATTACTAGGGAAATAGCTTGCTAGAAGTGGAGACCCAAAAAGTACAGCATTTATTTCAAAATCATCTGTCTTTTCAACAAGTGCTTACTGTGAAAGGCACTGTAGAGAATGCACGGCTGCCATTTAGCTGTGTCCAGACGCATGAGGTACTCAGAACTGTGAGAGGAGGATAAGAAAAACAGAGAGGCATTCTTTCTTTTTCAGCTGGGATTCTCATGGAGAAATTGACCTCTGAAATGTGCCTCAAGGGGTAGTTCTGAATTGAACACGCCAGAGCAGTAGAAGGGTGAGGCTCTAAGGGGTAGGCAGCATGTTCACAGCAGAAGACGTGATCCGAGTCAATTCTGGTTGGAAAGTTTGGCACTGTGGACATTAGGGCAAAAGCGTTTTAGGCCGTGGCCTTTGGAAGGGTGGTGGTAATGTTAAAAGTTCAACAGATCTTGAGTGGTTGACCCTTGAGTTTGGACTTTGTTCTGTAGATTAGCCCACTAAGAGATGGTGAGGGGGGTTGCTGTGGAACGTGGGGGCTGGAAGCTTGATTAGATGGCCTGTCACTTCCTCTCTCTATAATGACATAAATCAAGGTGACAATGAAAAATGGATAAAAATTGAGTATAGGAAATAGTGCAAAAATAGAATCAGACTTAAGTGAATGTGAGGGACAGAGTAAAAGAAAACTTAAATTTTTAAAACCTTGCAATTGATAGATTTAAATTCTTTAAAAAGTGAAAACTTTATAGCAAGTGAAAGCTCCAGTGTTTTGAAACAACACATTAATTTCAAAGGAAAATTAGGACCCAATAAATATTTCATCCTGTGTAAATGACATAAAATTATAAGTATTAACATTAAGAGTCCTTAGAAAACCATTAGGAAAGATAAAAGTATTTAGGTAATATTTTCCTAGGTGTCAAGATTTAAAATAATGAGATATTTGTGCAAACTGTGTTGGTAAGAATTATACAAAGTGTTTAAAAACCTAATTTTTCTTGGTTTTATTCTGTGGAATGTCTGTAGGTGTGTATGCGTGGATCGGCATCAACTTTGTCCTGGGACGATTTGAGCACATTGAAGAGGGTAAGTGTCATGCTTCCACATTAAGAGTCTAACTGGAATTTTTTTTCTGTGTAACCAAAGGCTTAACCTTCACCTTAGCCTCGAGACCCTGCTGAGCGTGGGGCAGAGCAAGAGCTGCTCTCCAGCTGGATCCTGCCCTCCGTCACTGGGAGGCGTAGCCTGGGTTTGCCTGAGTGTGAAGCCCAGGAGCACATGGCGGTGCCCCACAAGACCCCACTCCGGCGTTCTGGTTTGTTCCACTCCAGCAGACGTCTCTTGCTCTTTCCAGATGACGAGGCACTTGTGGAAGTGAGTATTCCTGGTAGTGAGAACAGCAAGGCCATCACCCGGAAAAGAACGGCGGGCATTCTCGACATGGGCGGCGTGTCAACCCAGATAGCGTACGAAGTCCCCGAAACTGTAAGCTTTGCCTCCTCACAGCAGGTTACTATCTGTACAGATTGCCTTCTGTTTGGTTCGGTTTTCATTTAACGTCTCCATCCGTTTTTGTTTTGTTTCCTGAGTCTGAACACGTCTTTACTGTGCTTGCTGTGGGCCCACCTTCTCAGCCCAGGAGGAAGGAGGCCGCAGGAAGAGGCGGGCCTCAGCCGGCCCTAGCGTTTGTGCATTGAGACCAGCTGGTTTGTTTTCTGATCTTAGACTTTTTCTTTGGTATATATGTCACTAGCATGCTCCGGTTTGTTTATGCTTTCACTTTAGCCACTTAAACTTAATACAATGGCATCTGATTTTTTTTTAAGTTTTGGGGTTTTTTTTTTAATGGCTCAGTCAACCTTGAACTTTTCTGGAAGGGATTGAGGCTGATACCCACCCCTCCACAACTGTGAACTTGCAGTTTGCTCTTCTTTTCTCCACCTCCTTGAGTGTTCTCAGTCTGCCTGTGGTTTTCAGTAATCTGGGCTGCAGTGTACAGTGAACACCAGAACAGTTTCCAGATGTTTTCCTGAATTACTACAAATCTGTATCACTCTGTGTTTGTCCAGCTGTGAATCAGTGCCAAAGCCTGGTCTCCCGCTTTGTCTCCCACGTTGTGGGGACACAGCGCAGTGTGGTAGCTCCGAGACGGGTATGGAGCCAGACAGGCCTAGTGTCCTGTTCCTCACCAGTTGTGACCTTGCGCAAGTCACATGCTTCTTTGAGTCAATTTCTCCATCTCAAAATGTGAATGAAAGTCCCTGTAGCTTGGGGTTAGCATAGGGTTCAAATGAGATAATCCATAGAATACGTCTAAGGCACTTCCCAGCACCTCATATGTGCTTAATAAATGTTATTGGTGTCTTTATTTCTTACTTCTCATTCCAAACATACCTCTAGAAATCATTACATTCCATAAAAAATCATTGCCCCAAATATAAAGTAACAAATCCCTATTAAAGGAAGTCTAGGGAAAACAATGAAAATTACAGGTTGAAAATTTCTCATGGACTCATCGTTCAAAAGACTATTAGTATTTTGGTGAATTTATTTTTTTTCCTATTTATAGTTTTAAAAAAATACAGTTGCACCAGCTCTGCTGTTTGTATAATTTTGTGTGCTTTATTTAGCAGTGCACAGCATATTCCTTGTTATTGATTACTATAATTAACTTAAGCTTCCCTCAATCTTGTATATTCACATGACATCCAGTTTTTTTTATCAGAGTTGCAAAGGACACCTCTGTGTGTAGGGACTCTTTTGTTTTTAGATTTACAAAGTCAGAGAGTATGAACTGTATTTCTAATTTACTTTTTCAGAAAGTCACAGCTGTACCAGAAGTGTGCAGCACACCTAAATTTCCTAAGTCAAAACTATCATATTGAATTAACGAAGGATGCTTAGAAGGATCCTTGGGAAATATACAAGCAGAAATTTTTGCCACTCTTAGATCCCTCTGAGACACTAACTTCTTTTTAAACAGAAGTTGAAATTGCTTTAAAATATTAATCTTATTATTCTTACATCTGCAGGAGGAAGTAGCTAAAAACTTGTTAGCTGAGTTCAACTTGGGATGTGATGTTCACCAAACTGAGCATGTGTACCGTGTCTATGTGGCCACATTTCTTGGATTTGGTGGCAATGCTGCTCGACAGAGATATGAAGACAGAATATTTGCCAACACAGCTCAGAAGAACAGGTAAAACCCCTCCCACTACTCAGTAGACACTTGTACGTCTACATCTGCATCAGAAACAGGTCCAGGTCAAGCAGGGAGCGCCCCATCAGCAAAGTGTGTCAGTGCTGGTGGCCTTTTATTTGTTCTCAGTGAGCTGGGGAAAGGAATGAGAGGCCTTCAGGGTCCTGCCGCCACCCCTGGGGTCCTCAAGGCTCCCAGAAGGACGTGTGCACACCCTCTCTGCTTCCCCCTTGAAGACCTGCACCTCACCCTCAGGCTGTAGAATAGTGTTGAGCCCTGGGGAGTGCTGTTCTGAGGGCAGAGCGCTGGTGCGGTGCTGGGGGCCCGAGGCAGTGTGTACTCCTGACCTTGAGAAGGCTGATACGCCTGTGTTCTGGAGCCTACACATACCAGCCTCTGTGGCTGTTCAGCAGAAGAGAGCTGTGCCATTGGGAGTTCATCAAGGCCCTGATGTCAGAATTGGTAGCTTTAAACGTGTTGAGCAATGAAACTTAGAAAATGAGTTCATGTAGAATTCTGGTATTGAAAAAATATAAAACAAGTCACGTTCTGTTGGTATAAATTTATTTTGTTAGTGTAAGCATATAGCAGCTATTTATTTGACATTTGTCCATAGAACAGAAAAGGTATTTGAATGAATTACAAAAATAAAATTTGGGATTATAGAAGATATCCTATTAATTACGTGTCTTATTTTTGTTTTTTTTTTTTTTTAAGAAAGAGGGACAGTGAGAGAGAGAATCAATTTTATTTAATTTTTCGTGTGACTTGTGTTGCTCTGACACTTTGTTGTGTGTGTGGTGCTGGGGTTTGAACCCAAGTCTAGGTGCGTGCCAGGCAAGTGCTGTTACGGCAGAGCCACCACTCCAGCCCTATTTGCTTGTTTTGATGAAAAAATTTTAAGGGGAAAAATCCTAATTCATAGAGGTAAATAATAGCATACTTTTTTTTTTTTAGTTCGACATAGTCTTACATATTGGAGGGAATTGCTGTTACATATTCATTCATACGTGGATATTAACATGGTAAGATAGTAAGTTAAGGTTGATCCTAGACTAGGTTCTACCCCCCTCATCCATTCCCCAAACTCATGTCTCCTTTGTACTCCCACCATACTGTAGTTTGAAATGAACGTATGCATGTATAAAAATTGTTGACATTTCTGAGGTTCTCTGCCTGCCTGGGTATAGCTTCTAATGGGAGTTGAGTATTCCCCGTTGTATTGATAACCCCCTTGTCCCTCCCTCCCTTTGCTGCTTCCCTCCGTCCTCCCCCCACCTTCTTAGGTCTGATTCCCCAGCTTATGTGAAGTTTCAACTATGGTGAGTTTATTACTTAAATACATCCTGTCTTAGGTTTTACACTAGCTTCCACACATGAGAGAAAGCATTTGGTCCTTAGGTCTCTCAGTTTGGGGCAAAGCATGCAATGATTTTCTCCCATTCTGTAGGTTTTCTCTCGATACTCTTGACTAAATCTTTAGCTGAGCAGAAGCTTTTCAGTTTAATGGCGTCCCACTCATTGATTCTTGGCTTTAATTCTTGAGCTATGGGTCTTGTTGAGGAAGGAAGTGCGTACACCAATGTCTTGGAGTGTTGATCCTGTTTTTTCTTCTAGCAGTTGTATAGTTGGTGGTTTGATTCCTAATTATTTGATCCATTTTGATTTGATTCTTGTGCAGGGTGAGAGGGATCTAATTTCAGTTTTCTGCATATGGCTATGCATTTCGTCCATCATCATTTGTTGAACAGGCTGTCTTTCACACTCCACGTTATATTTTTGCCTCCTTTGTCAAATATCAGATGGGTAAAGACTTGTGGATTTATCTCAGTATCTTCCATTTGTTCTGTTGGTCTTCATGTCTGTTTGATACCAATACCATGCTGGTTTTGTTACTATAGCCCTATAATATAATTTCAGGTCAGGTATTGTGGTACCTCCAGCTTCCTCTTTCTTGCTTAGTAATGTTTTGGCTATTCTGGGTTTCCTGTTATTCCAAATGAATTTGAGAATTGCTTTTTCTACATCCATGAAGAATGTCACTGGTATCTTGATGGGGATTGCATTGAATCTGTACAGGACTTTGGCAGAATGGTCATTTTAATTATACTGATTCTGCCTAACCAAGAACATGGAATATTTTTCCATCTTCTCAGATCTTCTTCAAAATTCTTTTTTTAATGTTTGATAGTTTTCATGGTAGAGGTCCTTTATGTCCTTTGTTAGATTAAGTGACATACTTTCTTGATCAGTTTAATCTTAATAAATCTGTGAAAGCCTAAACTTTAATAAATACCAACTTGGAGCTATTCAGTACCACATTTGCCAGAAACTCAAGTATGTAAACAGGAAAAGCAACAGAAACCTTGTCCTTTGTTTACTCCAGAAGTTAATTGAATAATGTTAATTATGACATTGATAGTCCCATGGGTTTTTAAAAAAAATTTAGTATTTAGGACATTTATGTGTAATTATCTTTATGATCTTAAAAATATAGTATTTTATAAATTACATTTGAATCATATATTGTTGCAGATTTATTGAACAGCTTCTTAAAAAGTTAGAGTTTTCCTAATTTTTACTAATTGATTTCATTAAGAAATTTTTTTAAAAGAAAAGCTTTGTTTAATGGACAATTCAGTGGTACTTCTTAATTTAGATGTAGGACAAGTAAAATAGTAGGATGAGTATATATTTGACTACTCCTTAAGCTTTTATAATAATTCAGAATGTTTCAAATGTCAGTAATTGAGCCTTGAGCATGCCTTTTGCTGCTTATGTTAATCAGCTTTTTGTTGCTGTGACAAAATGCATGACAAAGGCAGTATGGAGGATGAAGTATTCGTTTTGGCCCATACTTCCAGAGGTTTCAGCCTGTGGTCAGCTGACTCCATTGTTGTGGGCAGGTGGTGAGAATGTCATGGTGGAGAAGGTATGGTGGAGCAGGGCCGCTCACCTCATGCCAGCAGGGAAGCAGGGAGAGCAAGAGGAAGGGGCTGAGGACAAGATATACACCATTGCAGGGCACCTGTTCACTCCAGTTAGGTCCCGCCTCCTGTAGTTGTCAGCGCCCCCAGTAATGCCATCATCAGATTATGAATCCATGAAGAGGCCAGAGCCCTTGTGATCCAGTCACCCTCCCAAAGGCCCCTCCCCTAAATAATGCTGCCCTGGGGCCAAGCTTTCAGCACCAAAACCTTTGGGGCCATTCCACTATAAGGGTGGTGATTGGTTTTGATTTTTTTAATTAAGTAAACATTTTCATGGAAAAAGCCTTGATTGATTACATTCAAGTGCATTATGAGTCGCCCTGACCTGAGAAATATTCAGCTTGTTAGTTGAGTGGAAGGTAAAGACTGTCAGTGATGAACCATGAATTCTGGGAGGTTTAACCCCCAACAGCTGAACGTCTGTCACACTCACATGAATTCATGCCCAACACTGGCATCACTTCCGTTTTTGTAAGCTGTTTTCTGTCCCTTAGTTGCTTTAAGGTGTGGATTCCCAGAAATCTCTCAGGAAGTGGCAAGCCTGGTACATTTCAGTTAGCCCATAGTTGATCAAAATTTAAAAAATGAATTGAAACAGTATCATAAAAATAGATCCAAATCTTAAACATTTTATCCTCACTTCTGCATTCATTGGCTGATCTTTTGCTCTAAATTAAGCTCTCTTCTTAGACTACACCCATCGTTTTCTCCTGCACACTGAACTCTCATTGAGGTGTCATTTTGGCTTTTTTTAAAGAATACCCAGACTGCCAGGTGTGGTGCTGCACACCTGTAATCCCAGTGGCTCAGGAGGCTGACGCAGGAGGATTGCAAGTTCAGAGCCAGCCTCAGCAACTTAGCAAGGCCCTAAGCAACTTAGCAAGACCCTGTCTCAAAGTGAAAAATAAAAAGGGCTGGAGATGTTGTTCCATGGTTAACCACCCCTAGATTCAATTCCTGATACCAAAAAAAGACGAAGAAGAAAAACCCAGACTTAATGACATTTGTGAATCAATCCTAGAATTTACTAATTTTTCCTAATTGTTTCTTGCCCTTTAGGGTTTAACAAGTTTTCTAGCAACTTGTATCTTTCATGTTTTTCTTAATCATTTAGTATGACATCTTTTCATAGTCACTTCTCAATCATCTTTATACAGTTAAAAACACAGCCCTGTTGACAGAAATGGGGGTAGGGAACAATGTGGTTGCTGGGCACTCAGGCTGTGTTGCAGGCAATCAAACAGGTTGCTGACCTAGAGTTGGTTGTATCTGCTGCCTGTGACTGTGTACTCTGGGTCTCCAAGAGGGGCTTGGGTACTGATTTTCCTAGCTTGATTATCCTAGAGTCCTGTGTTCCACAGAGCTGGTATGGATAAACACTGCCTTGCACCCAATTCTCCAAAAAGGTACAACATAGGTCTCATTAAAAAATTGCTTTTTGGGGGCTGGAGTGGTGGCTCAGTGGTTGGCGCGCTTGCCTGGCATGTGTGAAGACCCAGGTTCAAAACCCAACACCACATACACAACTAAGTCAGAGAAACAAAGGCCAGATGAAAAAATAAATAAAAATAATTAAAGTTGATATTCTGTTTCTCTCTCTCTCCCCTCGCTTCCTCCCACCCTCTCTCCCTCTATCCCCTTCTATCCTTCTCTCTCTATTAAAAAAAAAAATTGCCCTTTGTGCCATAGGCTTCTGGGTAAGCAGACTGGGCTGACTCCTGATGCTCCATACCTGGACCCCTGCTTGCCCCTCGACATTAAGGATGAAATCCAGCAAAATGGGCAGACCATGTACCTGCGGGGGACAGGAGACTTTGACCTGTGTCGAGAGACTCTCCAACCTTTCATGAACAAAACCAATGAGACGCAGACTTCCCTCAATGGCGTCTACCAGCCCCCTATTCACTTCCAGAACAGTGAATTCTATGGCTTTTCTGAATTCTACTATTGCACTGAAGATGTGTTACGGATGGGGGGAGACTACAATGCTGCCAAATTCACTAAAGCTGCAAAGGTAACCTTCCAAGAAACCATGTGCTCCTGCATGTTTTGAGAGGCCAGAGTGGACAGTAAGAGGTCATGCCTCCCTTGCTGTTGGAGGGGAAGCTGGAGTTCGGGAGGTTAAAGTCCCACAGGTAGGGAATCCAGGTCCCTTTGCTGGGGGGGTGGAAATAGTCACAGAAGTGAAAAATCCACTGGAAGCCACTTCAGCAACTGCACTGGTCGTGGGAACTTCCCGTTTACTGCCCTGCATTGTTTTCCTCCTCCATCACATCTGATAGTCCTCCTGCCAGCCTTCCCAAGCCCTTAACCACCAGGACTCTCCCATGCTTTTGTTCTTCCTGCCTTTCTGACTGTGCTCAGGCTCTTTCAGAAGTTTCTCTTTAAGCCTTGGTGAGCCTCGACTTCCACCCATGGCCCACTGACCTAGTTCTTGAAGGCTCTTCTGTGCCCCAAAACAGAGTCTGCTGCTCCCTGTCACACCACCCCTTTGAGCCTCAGCTGCTCTGTGCTGTAGAGGCTGGAGAGCAGCCACTTGGCGGAGTCTGCTGAGTGCACCCCAGCAGTTCACTTCACTCTGGTACCTCTCTGCCGAGCCTGCCTCTGATGCGGGACTCTGAATAGGCAGAAACTGCTTTGCTCTGCTGAGCGTCTGTTGCACTGATAGAAGGGAAAGTAGGCAGTTTTGAGCAGCTTGGCAGTGGGCAGTGGAATTCTCCAGTGATTCTTCTGGCAGAGTTGTAGGGGAAAGTAACTGTCATGTTTGCGCATCAGCCAGCACCCCCGAGTGCCCATGTCTGGCCCTCCCTGTACACAGACACCTGTTAGGTCTGCTGTTTCCTGGTTGGAAGGATCTGCTTGTTACGCAGATGAGTGTGATACTGTTTTGTTTTGTTTTAGTTTTTTGAATGTTTTAATAAGCCTTTACTACTAATTTATTTTGGGTGAAATTGCTTTTAGGATTACTGTGCAACAAAGTGGTCGATCTTGAGGGATCGCTTTGACCGAGGACTGTACGCCTCGCATGCTGATCTCCATCGACTCAAGTAAGTAGTGGTACCTTCAGGCAATGACTTCAGGTACCTTAAGTCAAGCCCCTGGGTACTTTTAAAAGCCAGTAGTTCAGTGTTGGCACCGGTCCACCTTCTTATCCTCCTTGATCGCTGTTCCTTTTTCATCTGCCTTTGGCTCCTTATAAATAAGACAGATATTTGTTCCCAGACACATCATGTATATATGTGGCGCACGCGCGCGCACACACACGTATATTGTTTTCCACAATTTTACATTTCCTTGACCCTGAAATCCCCCCATTTGTACTTTTGCTTGCTTGAGTCCTGCCTGGACATCAGAGTCAGGTGCCTTTCCAGACTTCCTCTCTGTCTCCAGAACACTAATCATACCCCTCTAATGCTCTCACCCTGTCTGCTTTGGTTTATAGCTGCTTGTTTAAAATTCCCTAACAAATCACTTAAATGCAGTGACCATGCCTTAATTACCTCTGTATCTCATTACCTGCTTAGCGCAGTGCTTTGCAAAAAGTACGTACTCATAAACATCTAGGATCACAGAATATCAGAGCTGAAAAGGACCTTCCTGTCTTTTATAATAAACTAAGTTAGCACTTGCCCAATATTTATTTAATAAATAATGGAATACCTAAGGGGGAATCTGTTTCGTTAATGGATTCAGTTTTACCAAAATCGAATCTCATAACCTGATTAATATTGACAGGTGAACTGTTTGATGTTGCGGGGAGGGCGTGAGCCAGGCAGATCACCGGTAACATGCAGTCCACCTGCTGCCCAGAGGGCTGGCCTGCAGAAGCCTATGCGTGGACTCTGTGCCTGGGGCCTTTCGGACAAGTGAGTCTGACTCGGTTCTCCTTGTGTTTGCAGGTATCAGTGCTTCAAATCAGCCTGGATGTTTGAGGTGTTCCATGGGGGCTTCTCATTTCCCGTTGGCTATAAAAACCTAAAGACGGCCTTGCAGGTGTATGAGAAGGAAGTGCAGTGGACCCTGGGGGCCATCCTTTACAGGACCCGCTTCTTACCTTTGAGGTAGGCTGCAAAGGTGGTAAGGAAATATCACGGAAGGTGCTTTTCCGTAGTTCGGTGCCTTGTGGTGACTGTTCTGTGGATGTTTTGTTGCAGAATTGTGGAGTCAGCAACACTTCACTCTGGACTTGCCCTCCTTCCCACAAGGCCCTGGGCTTCCCACTCTGCCCATGCCACAAAACACAGCTTTGTGCTGCTGCCCCATGTTTGGTCTTTCTCAACCTGCCGTCTTCTATCCTCTACAAAAGGGTCAATGCCTGGGTTCTTAACCTTTATGGTGCTGGACCCCAGCTCAGTGTATAGCATAAATCCACGGATTATAGAGGAGCCCGTTATATCAAAATACATTTATCAAAGCATTACGGAAAACACGTTTGTGATATAGTGGTTTATGTTCTGTATCAGCACATTAAATATCAAGATTGGGCAGCAGAACTAGTCACTTCTATCATCTCAGTGGAATGATGAGCATCCATGATATTTTGAGGCATCAATTATGATAATGGGATATAAAAGTGCTATGATTTTTCATTAGAAACACATGTCCTACTACTACTATGATTTTTTTTGTTTACATTAATGATCAAAGGAAATACTAAAATTCAGTCAGAGGTTGGTAAAATAAAGTTGAATGTTTTTCCACATTCAGGTTCAGAGATTGGACTCGGTTAATCTCATGTTAAGCAGCCTGGTTCCTGGGTGTGTGGCTCAGTGACAGGATGCTTGCCAACGGTACATGGGTCCCTAGGTCCAATTCCCAGTACCAGAAATAAGCCCTGGTTAACTGGCAAATGAAGCATTGACTTTTCCTACTGTTTAACTGAGCATCTTCTAGCAATACTTTTAGTTAGGTCAGCTGCAAAAATTGTGCATAGTAAACGTTATTGAACACATGGTGTTCCACGTTGATGTCCTTGTGTTAGTGAAACCCTCGGTTCAATTTTTGGTACACAGATTATAGTGCCAGTAAGTATTAGGGACGCAGAATATGTTTTTCTCTGTTGTTAAAACTTGCAAGTATACTATGTTGGGTCTTACTCTCCTTCATCTCAGCAGTAGGGAAACAATCTTAGTGACCTGGCTGTCAGCTGTGTCTGCAGAGCTGGGGCCCACACCAGGCCCTGCTGGCTGATGCCTACACACTGTTTCCACCCAGGCCCTCTTACCTGGCTCGTTTGTTTCTGCTGTCTTGTCTCCCTTGGGCAGAGACGTCCAGCAGGAGGTTTTCCGGGCCGGTCGCGCACACTGGCGGGGCGTCTCTTTCGTCTACAATCACTACCTGTTCTCCGGCTGCTTCCTGGTGGTCCTGCTCTCCATCCTCCTCTACCTTCTAAGGCTGCGACGCATCCACCAACGTTCGCCCCGCCGCAGCTCAGCGGCGGCACTGTGGATGGAGGAAGGCCTGCCCTCCCAGAAGGTGGCGGGCACCTTGTGAGCCCAGGCCCACGGCTGCAGCAAGACTTTCTAAGGAAAAGCCATTTTTGCCTCAGGGTTTCTCTGTGTTCTCAGATGGTTTTGTTTTTCCTTTTTCTTTTTATTCTTTAAAACAAAATCCATTGTGTGTAAGCCCTGCTGTCTAGAAGTATTGTCTTTAGCTGTTTGAATACAGCTTTAACTGAGGCGAAGAGAAAGGGGAGGCTCACTTGATTTTTGCTGCCTAGGGTATCTGCCAAAAATTAGTAAGATTGTGCTTTTTTTTAAGGAATGTTCAGTTTTCAGCAAATGCACTTTGGTATTGGAGGGAAGCGGGAAGATGCTGTCAGTCAGTGGAGACAGGAGTGACACTTGTGCAGAGCCAGAAAGCAAATTGGAGCCCTCTGTCTCCAACGCGCCAGCCTAAAGAGGCTGGTGTTCGGTTTTTATTCATTCTTAGGTCTGTCACACATGTTTTCTCTGCAGATTTAAAAATTCAAAGTCATTCATGCCCAAACAAGACAAAAATAGCCACCAGAAGGTGACCATTTTTAAAATTGATAGTAAAGGAATGTGGACATACGAACTGTGGGTGAGAGCGTTGTGAGTTGGAGTGCTGAGGACCCGGGGCAAGGGACAGCAGCACTTGCTCCTGCAGGGACATGTGCCTCTGCAGTGGCCGCTTGGTCATTTGGTTTAGGAAGTGCCCAATTGCTATTTCCTTTCCCTGACTGCAGGTAGCTGCATACGTTACCCCATCTTTCAGCAGCCTTAGAACAAGCACTTTGTTTTTTAAAGAATTGGAAAATTCATTAAATTCACTGGTTTTAATTAAACGTCATTAGAACTAGAGCTGGCGTCTGCTTCCAGGCACTTCGGCACTTCTTAGGAGTACATTTTTGCCTGTTTAGCTGTGCTCCAGTTTCTTCCAGCTTCAAGTTGGTGTCCCCACCCTCCATTAAAAGTCATCTCTGCAGTTTTATTTGGGAGACCCCTGCATAGAGCTGCACATCCCAACCAAGGAAAACTTTAAATTCAATACAAAAAGTAAACTCATATTTTGAAGAAAGTGAATTTGGCATTTTAATCTCAGACCTAAAAAGAACAACTGGATTGCCAGTTGTTTTCTACCTATTCTTTAGTTTTAAAATTGTGGAAATTCTCATAGCTTTTCTTTAGAAGTTCTTTTTGTGGGATTATGTGTGAGCGCACATTTCTAGACTCAAACAGTTAAATTAATGTAGTTGGTAGCAGTTGTGTACTTTGAGAACCATTAGCTGCTTATTAAAAAATTATTGATTAGAGAAATAATTCAAATTCTGAAGCCCTGTTTAACTTAGAAAAAGAAGTTGGAGTCTGTCTTGTTTAGTTACTTAACACGGTATACTACATATTGACGACTTAAAAGATTATAAATTTGTGAAAGAAATGTGAATTTTTTAATTCTCTTCAAAGTGAATATTCTAGCAAAGAAGGAAGTCATTGGTGGAGCGTTGGAGCAGGTGTAGTGTTATATAGCATCCTAAGTGCTAGCCACCAACCACTTAAGTCCAGCACGCTTGAGCCTTCCACTGATACCCAGGAGCACGTTGAGCTGTTGTGCTTCTTGAACTCACAGAGGGGCTTGCCCTGTGGACCCTGCTGGCCTCAATGAGGAAGCGGAAGTTTAATTACGCTTTAGCTTCTCTGTTGCCAGCAACCTGTAATGGCAGGGCCCTAACCGTAGAATGAAAATCTGCAAATGCCTCGAGTATGTGGTCTTGCCTTTGAAACCAAGGCAAGGAGAAGCTAGCACAAGAATAGATTTAAATAGTCCTTCATTAAAACTTCCTCCCCATAAATAAACATTCTTTAAGCCCAGCAACTCAGGAGGCTGAGGTAGGATTGCAAGTTGGAGGGCAGCCTGGGAAACTTAGCCAAACTGTCTCACAGCAAGAAAAAAAAAAAATGAGGATCCTGTAGGTTCAACCCAGAATCACTACAAATGCAAACAGACACTCTTTAAATAAAGGGTGTCCAGCTCTGGAATTTTGGGGACAGAGTAGACACACATAAGAGCTCTGATTTCAGTCTGCCCAAAGGATCCCTGCCACACAAACTAACCTCATTCTCCAAAACAAGTCCCCAGACTAGGATTCCTCATTCCACACTGCCCTGTACCTGGTATGCATCTGTGTTCCCTCCACAGCTCCCTGGAGCAGGCCTGGCAAACTTGCAAGTCAGAAGACCCTTGAGCTAAGAATAGTTTTTCACCTTTTATTTTATTTTATTTTTTTAAAAGAGAGAGGGACAGTGAGAGAGAGAAAGAGAGAAACAACTTTGTTTATTTAGTTTTTCACGTGGCCTTAGTTGTGTACGTGGTGCTGGGGTTTGAACCCGGGTCCTCATGCTTGCCAGGCAAGCAGCGAACCCACTGAGCCACCACTCCAGCCCCAGTTTTTCACCTTTTAAAGAGGTTTTTAAAAAAGTTGAAGAATATGCAGTAGAGTCTACATGTGGCCTAAAATATTGGCTAAGTGGCCCTTAATGTGGAGCGTTTGCTGGCTGTGTTAGCTCTCAGTTACCGCAGCCAGCACTCGAGATAGTCGGCTTTTAAGGAGAAGGGCCTGGCTTTGGCTCACAGTTTTAGAGGTTTCAGTCTCTGATTGATTGGTCCCATTGTTTTGGTCCTGTGTTAAGCACCACGCCTGGTAGAGTAAAATCTTATCTACTTGCCTCATGCCCAGAGCAAAATAGGAGGAGGAGGGGCTGGGGTCCAGCGCTTGCTCCCCAGTGACCAGAAAGTCTTGTCGGCCCCACCTCTTAAAGGTTCCACTGCCTCCCGAGGTGCCAGATTAGGAACTGAGCCTTTAACACAGGAGCCTGGGGGGGACATTCCAAGTCCAAACTGTAGCTGGCCCTGCAAGAACTATCTGATTCAAGAAAGGAAAGATGCAAGTGACCAAATTTTAACCTGAAAATACTTGTGCTGCGCCAGAATTACTTCCCATCTTTGCTTCTAGATCATTTTCAAGATCAGTTTCCTACCAAATGAGGAAATCTGCCCCTCCCCCAATTTTAAAAATAGGGGTCTTCAAGGGTCATTGTGCCGTGTTGAGACCGCATCACAGCAGATCACGGAGAAGGTCTCACGCAGTTTTCCAGCGCTGTACGTCCCATGGAAGAGAAGATGGCCTCGGGCTGTCTGTTGATGCAGCGATGGGTTAGGGAATGACAGAGGAGAGCTTGCTTCACGAGGGTCCATCTCGGCTCAAGGCTGGCTGGGAAGGCAGTGGCGTGAACTTGCAGTAGAAAGCGAAAGAAATTGAACCGGGCGCTTGCTGAAAGCTGTGTCGGAGAAGCACGTTCTGTGCTGAGTGTTGCGAGAAGACACCAGCCGTAAAAGCTTGGTTTCCATTAGCCGAAGCCCGCGCTGCTCCTTTTCATGCCTCCGTGGGATGTCCTCAAAGACTTTAACAATCCATCCCGGGACGTCCCAGGAAAAGGCACATGGATTTCCACCAGTTATTTCTGCACTTTTCCACCTCCCCCCAACACAGCCGGCTTTAGGCAGTGCTTGCCAGCTCCAGGGTCAAGTGACTAAGAGGCTGCTCAAGGTGAAAGGCCAGTGTCATTCAGGACCCTGAAGCCTTGGGTCACTCTCGCACCCTGTCATCTGCACCTCTGCACTGTAGTGTAACAAAAGCTAGATGAACAGATATTTAAATTTTAAACTCAGGCCTACATAGTTTTCCTTATAAGGAGCATCTGTCACTTAGCAAGAAACTGAAAAAGGCAAATGTGTTTTCCAAGCTTTAAAAGAAAAACATCAGCTTTAGAATTGTGTGGTAATGTGCAATACAGCAAAACTACCTTGGAGTAAATTATTTATTTCAGTGTTTTGTTTTTATGATAATGAGCTTCCCTTTCAAAAATGAATAATATGACCAAAGTAGGAGAATTCTTTGTTCTCTTATCAAAGTCGCATTTTACAGTTAGGAGTGATGACATCTAGGGGACCCTCTTCAAATGTCTAAAGTGATGCTTTCCACTCAGAGTGAGAGCAGGTCTGGGGAGGGGGTTGTAGCGTCGAATCACTGTCTACGTTTGGTAGCACATGGAGGGGCGTTGATAATCAATAAAAATGGAGGTTCCCCCAGCGGCCCATAGGCTGTGTGTGCTTGCCTTCCTGTGATTAAAGTAGACGTCTGACGTCTGAATCTTTATACTGGGTAGAATGGTAAAATTTGAGTCTAAGTTCAGTAAATAAACTAAATCTGGTTACACGGTCTTTGTGTCTCATCTTGGGCATGTGTACAGGGAAGCACAGCTGTAATGGTTTCCAGGACTCTGCAGCCCCCAGCACAGATCCCAAGGGGTTCTCAAGGAGAAATGCTCTGGGCAGTGCTGGTGACCAGCAGTACCTCCCAACTGAGATAGCTGCCTGTAGGGTCATCACCTTGAACTTCCTACTAATTATACATACAGACAGGAAACAAATAAAATTAACCAGTGTTTATGGATCATACCATGGGGAAAGCCAAAATGGAGTAAGTAACATTGGTTTGGGGCACTTAGAATGGAGTTGGGAGGCCACTGTTCATCGGATCTCAGACACAGCGCAGCTGAACCTTTGACTGGGACAATCCTGAAGCATTGTTAACCCTGCTGATCTGTAGGATGGACCCATTACCCCACTATCCCACTACCCAGAGACTAAGGTTGCAACCAGCCCCTTTCTTATAGAACAGCTTTTTTTCCCAGCAGCAGTTGTAGTTTCTGACCCAACATGTGCCGTGGTTTCCAACCCCCCTCGGCTTGGAGCTATAAATAAAGTTGCTATTTTCTAGACCCTCAGAGCACCTTCTCAAGAATGCTTGAATGTTTGTTTGTTTCCCGGATTGCAATCCTAAATAGCCCCAGATAAATGTAATTTTCTTTGTTCTCAACTAGGTTGATCTTATTCTTGGTTCAGAATAAAAAGGTTGGCTTCCCTGTCTTAACAGACAGTAACCACAAATGCTGACTTTATGTGACACCGTTTGCAGTTAGACCTAAACTTAAATCCTTTGGTTTATTTCCAGAGAATTTTTAATCTCATTGTTGATATTACTAATAACTGATAGGAAAAATCAAATTAGAAGCTAAGCTTCTTTCAGCTCTTTTCAGAACATATAAATAGAGGTTTTCCTGGGGGAGGAAGGTAGGCTGAGCCACACCTGAAAATAGACTTAGAGACAGATGGAAGGGCGAGGGGGCAGCTGTTCAGACACAAAGCCTCATGGCATGTTTGAAAGGAGCTGGGGAAAGGCAGATGCAAGGACGGGCAGTTCGCATGACAGTGGCTGTGCGAGCTGTGGACAGGAAGAACAAAGCGACATTAAAACAGATCTTGCTTAAAGCATTTTTAGGCAATGTGATCAATGTAGGACTTCACGCCTGAGGATGAGCATCTCGGAATATCTAAGACAGCCAAAGATGTCTGAACTTTTATTCCTCTCGATAGAAGTGCCTATACCCAAAAGCCGACATGTTCCCAGGTTGGAAAGGCATGGTTCTGGCTTCTTTTTGTGTTCAATCTTTTTCCTTTGGAATGCACTCTGGATTTTTTTTGTTGTTCTTAGGGTGTTGGCTTTGTTTTGCTTTTTTTGGGTCATGAAAGCTAATGGTTTGCACAGAGGGGATTGTGGCCCTCAGAGGGGCCTGGGAGCAGAGGAGGTCCCAGTCAGCTCTGTCAGAGTTAGTATGTGTCCTTTCACAAGGGTCAGCAGAAGACAGAGGCCTGCCCTGCTAATCCCAAAGCACAGCACAGCAGATCTGGAAATGTAAAACTTTCAGAGCCCTGCGATGCCCAGCCTTCCCTCTGCCACATAACAGAGTAGAGTTTATCTGGTGATGTGTTTTCATCTGTTCTTAAAAAGGTTGGCTCCCCTGCCCCCTGCACATGGCCTCTGTGTCCATTGCGGCTGACAGACGTGCTTCAGGGGAGCCAGGGGGCACTCACTCTGGCCTTTGATCTTTGCCCTTCACCCCAATCCTGTTTGGCAGGTGAATTGCATCCAGGCTCCAGACGTCACGGTCACTTGATCATATGGCGCATGAAAGAGACCCAAACAAGAAAACCAGGATTTAAAAAGGATTTCTGCCTGGAGAGAAGTCCTGAAAGCTCTTCCCAGAACACTGTGGTGACAGGCATGGAGACGGGTGTCTCAATACACACACTCAGCCAAGTGGAGGGAGAGAAGGGGCTTTTGCTCCTGTTCAGCCACCGTCTTAGGCATTGTGTCATGGAATTCCCGTGGCCCCGTGGGACCGAAAGGGGAAGAAACGTTCTATGGCAAGGACATCAGAGGACAAAGGATCTCCTAACTCCCAGTGTGAGGCTGACCTCCACTGTGTTCTTTCTAGGAAGTACTCACATGTTCTCTCCCGTTTATCATTGGTAGTGTGCATTCCACCCTTCACCCTTGTTTGCCTTCAAGAGTTTGAAGCAGGCAACTCAACAGGAAGAGGACAAAGCATCTTTTCTGAGTTGCCAGCTTCAACCTTAAACCCCAGGAACCACACTCAGCACTGTCTCCTCGTAAGATCCATCTTCTGCATTTGGACTAACTCTGTTGCCCCAGATTTTAGATTTGAAAAGATTGAGACACTTAAACATTTAATGGTCTCCATTCAGTTTGTCAAGTCCTTTTCTTCTGGTCATAGTAACGAGAATTTTCTGGACGTTCCTGGCCATTCTGCCGCTAAGAATTGACATTTCCCCCAAAGTCTCTATGTTGGAAATGTATTGCCCCATGCCACACTGTTGAGTGGTGAGGAGGTCATGAGCGCAGAGCTCAGGGGGTCAGTGTTATCTCAGGAGCGGGTTCCTTGCCATGAGGGAGGGTCTGTTAGGAAGGTGAGTCAGGCACCTTACCTCTCTTGCAACACCTCCATCAAGCTGTGACACAGCGGGATCTCCCCAGATGAGGCTCCTTGATCTTGGACTGCCCAGTTTATTTACTTGGCCCAGAACTCTGAGCCAAATAAACTTCTGTTATTTATAAATTACCTAGTCTGTGGTATTGTGTTGTAGCAACGTAAAACAGACTCAGACATGTGTACTGTTCAAGTTACATGTATAACTAACTGGAAGAAAACACCTTGCAGCACATAGTGTTTCAACAAACATTTGTAATCTCAAGCAAAATGTTGTCTGTCAAGACACCTTAGGCTTCTAGAGTCTGTGCAGCAGATTTCTGAAGGCTTTTACATTCTCAGTCCTTGTTGCTCAGGATGGCACATTTTGTGCAGCTTTAAACCACATGCAGCATGACGGGGCCTCAGGCCCCTGACACTCATACATTGCTCACTTGTCCCCCCGCCACACAGTGAAGGCGTCTTAAAGCTGCACAACCCTGGGAGAACCGAGTTGGCTTCCAGTGGCTCTCTTTTTTTCTTAGCCCATTCAGATTTGAGGAAAAGGACAAAGAATTAGGGAGTGATCAGTGGAGCAAAGAGGGACTGATGTTTTGTGAAGCCCAGTGCAGAGAAAATAATCCCTGTATATGTATCTTATTCTACATGTTGCTTTAGAGGATTTTTTCATTCTAAATCATCCTTAAAAGTGAGTCACTTTGGGGCTGGAGTGGTGGCTCAGCAGTTACGCACTTGCCTGGCATGCGTGAGGACGCCAGTTCAAACACCAGCACCAAGTACATAAGGAAGCGTCTGAGCAATGAAAGCCACACGAAAAACTAAATAAAAAATTGCTTCTGTCTTTCTCTTTCTCACTGTCCCTCTCTCTTTAAAAAAAAAAAAAAAAAAAGCAAGCCACTTTTTGCTGGGCAGGGTGGTACACACCTGTAATCCCAGAGCCTGGGGAGGCTAAGGCAGGAAGATCGCAAGTTCAAAGTCAGCCTCAGCAACTTAGCGTGGCCCTAAGCAACTCAGCAAGACTCTGTTTTAAAAGATGAAAAGGGGGCTGGAGCAGTGGCTCCAAGGACACGGGTTCAAATTCCAGCACCACGTACACAGTGAAGTGTCAGAACAACGAAAGCCACATGAAAAACTAAATAAAATTGATTCTCTCTCTCTCTCTCTCTCTAAGAATAAAAGAAAGAAAGGAGCTGGGGATGTAGCTCAGTAATTAAGCACATTGGGTTCATTTCCTGGTGGGAAAGAAAAGTGGGTCACTTTTTAACCCTCCAAAAAAAGCACCAAAGTTTTGGGGGAAATGATGGATTTGACGACGTCAAAAGAAAGGGTTTCTGTTCAACAGATGGCGGACCGAAAGGGTATCTGCAGTGACTAAAACTGCAATTTTCAACAAGAAAAAGGAAATCCAAAAGAAAAACTGGCTGTGCCAGTGATTCACAGAGACAGCCACCACCCTACGCCCCTCAGAGCTGCCAAGTTGAAAGTCCGGCAAAGATGGGGGGACAGAAGCTTATGTATTGCTGGTGTCGACTGCTACAAGGCACACTGAGAAGCCAGCTGGTGCTCAGGTTAGTGGTCCCAAGACTGGAGGGCCCTGGAGAGTGCTCCCCGGAGAAATTTCCACCCATGCCACAAGTGGAGGTGCAATGATGCTCTTGGCAACGGTCCACAGTCACCGTGTTGTTGGAGGCCAGCAAGGTCTGGGATCGGTAAAGGTGACATAGCACACCAGGGAATACTTCACAGCCATGAGAAGCCAAGAACAGGGCGTGCCCAGCAAAGAGGATGGCTCTTCAAAGGAGCGCTGAACGCTGGAAGCAAGGAGTTTTGTAGCCTAATGCCATTTGTGTAAATATAAGGTACACAATACAAGGTCTTAGGAGGGCATACACATTCTGACTACCAAATACATCAAAATGTTCGTGGCTGGAGACAAATCCTCCCGTTTTGAAAAGGAGAACAAAAGACAAAACTGGTTTCCTAATTTAGTGAGCAACCACCCTGACTTGCCCAGGTCTTTCTTGGTTTTGGAGGTGACAGCTTGCCATATGGTGACCCTCAGTTCAGGGCCAGTCGGGATGGTTGGTTAACCCTCCCCACCCGGTCTGTTTTCAGTAGGCCAGCCTCGGAAAATCTAATTCAGATCGCGAGGCTCTTTGGGCAAAAACCTTCCCGCTGATTCTGTACTCTACCTGGAAGGGTTGTCTTTAATACAGCCAAAAGGCTGGGTGTGGTGGCGCCCACCTGTACTACATTCCAGCAGTTTGGGAGGCTGAGGTAGGAGGATTGCAAGTTCTAAGCCAGCCTCAGCAACTTGGTGAGGCTCTGAGTCTCTTAGTGAGCCTCTGTCTCAAAATAAAAAAAAAAAAAAAAGAAGAAGAAAGAAAGACAAGGACTGGGACACTGCTCAGTGGTTAAGCACCTCTGGCTTCAATCCCTGGTACAAAAACAAACACTCAGAAGGCCCTGCATGACTTGCCTTCCCTACACCACGCCTCTCTGACCACGTTCCTCAATTTCTCTGACTCTGCTCCAGCCACACTGGCCTCAGGATGCGCAGTTACTCGCTTTGCCTTGGCGGTCATATTACCACCTGCTTAGAACCATCACTCTGCCATCCCATGCCCCTCACTCCGCTTCAAGTTCCTTGTCCAGTGCTTAAGATCTTCTAGCATATTCCAGATTCATGGAGAGGACCTCTCTCCTGTTTCTGCGTGTTAGCCCCAGCACCTGCCACAGGGTCTGCTACACAGGGAATGCTCAGTAAATATCTGCAGAATGAATGGACAAGAGAAGACCCTTGCAAGGACAAGTAGTGAGAGGGCCTGAGAACCGAGGAGCAGGCATCTTGCTAGCAGGGCTGTCTGCCCCTGAGGTGGGGACAGGAAACAGGACCCAAACCCCTTGAGTCACAGGAGGGAAGAGGGTGCTTTCTATGCAGCATCCCTATAATAGCGTAATGACAGCTTTGGTGCCCAGCACTATGCTAAGCACCTTAGCTAGCTCACATGTCCCCAAGAAAAAGTCATGAGGAGATGCTGTTATTGTCCCCCTTTCCAGGTACAGAAAGAGCCATGGAGAGGTTACACAACCTGCCCAGACAGGGCAACTGGTAAGCAGCAGGGCTGGGATAGGGAATCGGGCAGCCTGGCTCCAGTCTGTCCTCAAGCTGCCTAGTACCGTGGTCTCTACTGAATCCGAACTGAAGCAGGCTGGAAGTGTGAACATACCCAGATGTCGAAGACTTAGCTCGGAAAGAGTTAAGCAGCTCAATTTGTTTATCTTAGTCACTTGAAATGTGATATTATTTAGGATATATTGGATTAATTAAAACATGTTACAGTAGTTCCCCCTGCCTCACCCTTATCGGAGACTTTGTTTTCCACAGTTTCAGTTACCTGCAGTCAACTGAGGTTCAAAAAATATTAAATGGTAATTTTCATAAATAATTTATAAGTTTTAAATTGCACACTGTTCTGAGTAGTGTAGAGAAATCACTTGCTGCCCCACTCTGCCCTACCCAAGGCATGAATCATCCCTCTGTCCACCGCATCCGTGTGGAATACACTACCCACGCGTCACTCAGTAGCCATTCTGGTTATCAGGTCAACAGTTGTAGCATCATAGTGTTTGTGTTCAAGCAACCCTAATGCTATGTCACCTCACTTCATCAGTAGGCATTGTACCATTTCACATAAAAAAAAGGAATCTTGAGATAAACTGTATTCACATAACTTTTATGATAGCATATTGTTATAATTGGCTACTTTATTTGGAGTACTTGTTTATCACTTATTATACCTAATCTATAGACTAAATTAAATCGTAGGTATATGCATATGGGAAATGCATAGTACAGTGAATACAGGGCTCAGCACTATCTGTGGTTTCAGGTGTCTGCCTGAGTCTGGGCACATGCTGCCCATGGGTCAGGGGGCACTACTGTACTAGATGAATGTTGCCTCTTTCTTTTTAATGTGGGCACTGGACAACTTTGATTCACCTGTGTGGCCCATAGTATATTTGTGTTAGACAACACCTCTCTAGGTCCTTGCTCCTCAGAGTGTGGTCCTTGGACCAGCAGCATGGGCATCACTGAAGCCTGGGAGAAGTGCCAAATCTCAGGGGCCCCCGTCTTCAGGGACCAGGTGCTCACTTTACACACTCTCAGGTCATTGACAACGCCCATCAATGCTTGAGAAGTGCCAATCTGGACCAGAACTCCACAAAGCTTTTCTCTAAAGGGCCAAACAGGAACTATTCAGCCTTGAAGGCCACATAACTCATGTCTGCAACTCACGTCGCTGCTTTTGTAGAGTGAGGTGAGCCACAGGAAGTGTGGCAGAGTATGGAGCCCACCGTGGGCAGTGGTCTCCCAACACCGACTCTGGGCCTAATGTCAGGGAAAGGATCCACTGCTGCCCCTCATTTCTTCCAGAACCCTCTTCATATTGCAGACCTTCATTTCCATTCCCCCTGGGTGATACACGTGCAGAGGACCTGAGAAAGCCTCCTTGCTACACACCAACTTCAACGAACAAGAAAGCTGGGGCCATTCTGAACTGATCCTCACTGACCGCTGTCCGTCTGATCACTCACTAGTCAAGTGCAGGATCCTCGCCACTAACTCTTCCCTCTTCCTCTCCTTCTCTAAGTTAAATTTCTTTCTGTCTTGCTGTTTCACAATAGTGCGGCAGCCTCCTAGCTGACCTCCCGACCCCGTGCATTTCAGCCCCATCTGCTCTGCAGCCAGAAGGCGTCTGGCTGAAGTCCCTCCTGCAGGACAACTACCAGCCGTTGGCACCAACCCACAGCAGCCCTTTGTGTTCCGGTGTCCACCTCCTCCCCAGCACATGCCTCCCCCTTGCTTTGCTCTGTTGTGCCCAATTATTAGGGACTCCGGAAAGGGCTTCCAGTGCCAGAGTCTTTGCTGCGGCTGCCGCTGCTGCCGGTTTCTCCTGTGTGGTCCACTGAGAAAGCCACTCAGCCTTTCATATTTAGCCTAGCGTTGCTCGCTCTTGGGAAGTTTATTGGTTTCTTAGTGACATAATAACCAAGTACCGCAAGCTGAATGGCTTAAAACAACAGAAATCGATTCTCGGAGAGTTGTGGAGGCCTGCTGTGTGAGATCGATGAGCTTCAGGGCCGTGCTCCCTGGGGTGCAGAGGAACCCTCCTTGACTATTCCAGTTTCTGGTCGTGACCATGGCTCCTGGGAGATCTTTGGCATCTGCTGGATCACTCTAGTCCCTGCCTCTGTCTTCACATGGCATTTTCCACTCATAAGGCCACCTGTCATATTGAGTGGAGCCCTGCCCTAATGACCTCTTCTTAACTTGATTACATTTGCAAAGATTCTATTTCCAGGGCTGAAGTGGTTGCTCAGTGATTGGAGCACTTGCCGGCATGTCAAGGACCTGGGTTCAAACCCTAGCACCAAATATACAACTAAGTGCCAGAGAAATAACACAACGACGCTCTCCCTCTCTCTCTTAAAAAAAAAAAAAATCCTATTTCCAAATACGTCCACACTCAGAGCTCAGAGGCAGCAGGGTTAGGACTTGGTCACCTTCTGGGAAACACAGGTCTCTTCCTGGTAGGAAAACCTGCTTGCTGGAGTTCGGGCTCTGGGCTCTGCCCCCAGGGCATCTTTCCATAGCAGTAGTCATTGAAAGCATCTGTCTACACATGCGTCATCACCCCCTGGGCCAATAAGTGCCTTAAGAGCGGCATGTCTTCTCTGTCTCTGCCCCACAATGTTTATTATGTCTGATGAAAGGAGTTTAGCATTCAGAAAGCCTGGCTGTGGCCCCCCAGTCAGAAGGCCACTGGAGCCTGTCCCTGTCATCTCAAATGTGGCCTTCACCAAGTCATCCTACTTCTCTGGATTTCGCTCTCCTCTCCCATAAAGGGTGAATAAGATGCCTGCTCTGCATCCCTGGTGGCGAGGTTGAGGGGCTCCAGTAAGCTCCTGTGTGATGAAATCCTGCAGAGCTATAAACATCTGTAAATACAGTTCTTGTAGTCACTTTGCAGTCCCAGGTTTTATTTTCTTGGCCAGAAGATCCCAGCAGCTATCACCCTGTCGGGATAGCTTCCTCTGGTGTCTGGAGTGGGGCAGGAGGGTCTGGTGTCCTCTGATGGGGTTGGGAGGTCAGCCTGCTGCCCAGCCAGAGGAAAATGGCGCCGCCTAGTGGCTTCCCTCCCACCTGTCTTGAAAAGGTCACCTCGGCAGGCTCATCACAAGCTCAAAGTAGTCATTTTACCCATGGAAGTCCAGGCGTGTTGGCTGAATCGTACAAAGTGACACAGCACAGTGGTGCTTTCTACCGCCCCTCACTCCCTGGTTCCTGGGGGAGCTGTAGAGGTGCGGTCTGGAAACATTTGGCCAGAGCAGAGGGAGGCCCAGGACCTGGAGAGCGGAGGAAGGGGCTGGGGCAGGTGGGTGGCAGAGCATCACAAACCAGCCCTCACTCTCCCTCCAGCAGGTCCTAACCTATGGTGCAGAGGGCTGAGTGGAGTGGCAGACTGGAGAAAAACCCACATCAGATTCATTGGGTGGAATAACGGTGGTATTAGTTTCCTATGGCTGCTCTAACAAATTATCACAAATGTGAAATTTATTCTTTCTGCATCTTGGACAGCCAGACTTCCAGTTTGGAATTCTGAACTCAAGGTGTCTTCAGGTGTGCACCCTCCAAAGCCTGCAGAGAAGAATCCTTCCTGTCTCGTACAGCCCCTGCAGTTGGCCAGCCATCCCTGATGCTCCAATCTCCAACCCCTGCCTTTCTCTTCATATGGCTTTCTTCTCTGTCTCTGCATCTGTCTCCTTCTAAGGACACCAGTTACCAATTTACAGTCCATCCTAATTCATTGTGATCTTATTTGAACTTGGTTACATCCGCAAAGACCTTACTTCCAAGCAAGATCATGTGCAGGAGTTGGGACCTCAACCTATCCTTCGGGGGGGCACAGTTCAACCCACAGTCGCAGATATTCACCCATCAGGCACCTTCCAGGAAGAAATGGTGCTTAAGATGAGATGGTTAACTAGCATCTAAGGAGATTTGTCAGAAATGTAGGGCAACCAGTGCTAGAAACAGAGAAATTCACTATCACAGTAGGTTGCTACACGCTTCTCCCAAATGCTGGTAAATCAAGCAACAAAAATCAGCTGATCTCCTGAAATGGGGTAACATGTGCTATGATTTGGATACTAGGTGCCCCCCCAAAGCTCATGTGTGACACAATGCAAGAAGGCCTAGAGGTGAAATGATGGCATTATGAGAGCCAATCAGTGGTTAATCCTGGTAGGGATTAACTGAGTGGTAACCGAAGGCAGGTAGGGAGTGGCTAGAGGAAGTGGGTCATTGGGGGCATCCCTTTGGGGTTTGTATTTTGTATCTGGAGAGTGGGGTCTCTCTCTGCTTCCTGGTGTGATGCTTTGAGCTGCTTCCCTCCACCACCCTCAGCACCACGCTCTTCAGCCTCACCTTGAGCCCAAAGGAACAAAGTCGGCCTTCTGTGGACTCAGAACTGGAAGCCACATGCCCCCAAATAAACCTTTCCTCCTTCAAAAGTGTTCTTGTAGGGCTTTTAGTCGCAGCAGTGTAAAAGCTGACTAACACAGCCTGCTAAGCAGAGCTTAACACAGTAGATGCTCTTAGAACACACGCTTCCAAGCCCATGTGAGAATTTGCAAAATCAGAGCTTAACAACTTTTAAGCAATGAGTTTCATGCAGACCACATTTTCTGACCAGTCTCATTAGCTTAGCAACCAATAACAAAAGATAACTTTTTAGAAAACAAAATATTTTTGAAAATTTAAAAACATCTCTGACACATACCTTGGAGAGGCAACCATATTGGAAATTAGAAAGTAACTAGAACTGACCATTAATGCAACACCGCATCTCAAGGCCTGCAGGATGCAAGGCAGGGTCTGTTTATAGAATATTTCCAGGTGTGTGTGTGTGTGTTTATACAAGGACTGGGGATGTGGCTCAGTGGTAGAGAGCTTGCCTAGCTTGTGGAGGCCCTAGATTCTATTCCCAGCACTGAAAAAAAGAATAAGTATATATAAGAAAAGCATAAAAGATAAAATTTAATAAACTAAGCAGAAAAAGGAGAACAGAGTACATGCAAAGACAAGAAATTGAAAAAGCAAAAATTAAGCACAGAGATCAAGGGTCAGCAAAATCCAAATTTGATTCTTTGAAAAGATTGATACAATGGACAAACGAGGCAGAACCATTGAATAAAAACAGGGCACCAAAATTTTAGGAATAAAAAGAACTGCACATAGAGAACATATTAAAAAGACAAGAAAAATTATGACTGTCTTCACGACACTTTGAAAATTTAGCTGATTTGGACAAAATCCTATACAATTATAACTTCAAAACTGATTCCAGTAAGAATAAGGCATTTGAATAATCCTACATATAAAAAAATGAGCTAGTAATTTTAAATTGCTCTGTTGGGCCTGACAGTTTTATAGGGAAAATTTACCAAATATTCAAAACATAGACAATTCTAATTTTAATGCAAACTTCCCTAGATAATATAAAAGGAACACTCCCCAATTCATTCTATGAGACTAGTATCACCTAAAGCTAAAACTGGATGACGGTGGTAGGAAGAATAAAAATCTAATAGATTTATGTAACTCAACATGTTAAGATTCAAGAAGAAAGATGGTTTGGCCATGTCCTCAGCTACAGGAAATGCATGTGACGAAATTCAACAGACTTGTGTAATAAAAAATATACCAGGAAACAAAGAACAGAAGGCAACTCTACCTTGTTCAGAGTTGTCTACCATAAACCTCCAACAAACTTAATTTCTCACGGTTAAGTGTGATGGTTATTCTCTGCAAAACTAAAACTAAGCCTAGCATTCCCGCTACAACCATTTCTACTCACCCATCTAACAGAATAGTAAAGTTTGCAGGTTGGGCACAAGACGGAGGTGGGAGGAGTATAAGCGTCGGAAAGGAAGAAATTAAGTCATCATTTTCCAAAGACAACATACTTGTCTCCACTAAAAATCTAAGAGGCTTTTACATTATCAGAACTAATAAGAAACTTAGCAGAGTTGCCAGATATTTTCATATCCAAAGAAAAATTGCATTTCTATGCCTTGATCACAGAATCAGAAATTAATTTTTAAAATGCTATTTGTAGTAGTAATAAATGACATAAAGTGCTTAGAATAAATGGAACAATAATGGGCAAGGCCTTTATGGAGAAAATGATCTGATTTTATTGGGAAACAATAAAGAAGACTGGGTATGGAAAAATAATACCTTCTTCATAGGCAGAGATGGTTAATATACCAATGATGATATAACGATTCTCTCCAAGTTCATCTATTGATTCAGTGCAATTCCTGTGAAAATTCCTCAAGGAGTCTTGATGGGTTTGTTGTAAAATTTATATGGAGGAATAAGTGGTGAAAAACAGCTAAACCCTGTTTTTGTTTTGTGATGCTGGGGCTCAAACCCAGGGCCCCATACATGCTAGACAAGCGCTCTACTTCTTCACTATGTCCCCAGCACCCCAATGCTCTTTATTATGGTGCTATTATGGTGTGTGTGTGTGTGTGTGTGTGTGTGTGTATATTTTTTTTACGTTTTTTTAGGGGCAGGGTTACTGGGGATTGATTGAACGCAGGGGCACTTTACCACTGAGCCACATCCCCAGCCTTTTGTATTTTTTATTTCCAAAATAGAGTGTCACTAAGTTGCTTAGGACTTAAGTTACTAAGACTGGCCTTGAACTTGGGATCCTCCTGCCTCAGCCTCCCAAGGCACTGGGATTACAGGCATGTGCCACCATGCCCAGCTCATGGTACGTTCTTAATCATTGCATGTTGTGCCTTTCTGATTACTCAGGTGGTAGGCCCCAGTGCTGTGCTTGAATCCAGGATTTGGCTTTACTCTCTGTTACCAGAGTGGAGATGACCTGGCAGTCAGCTTCTGCTCCAAGTTGTCCCCTAATTCAAGGTCCTTCTAAGATGACAATTGAACTTGAAACTGAACATGAAATTCAAATGTATGTAGCAGGATAGGGAAATAAAGGCAAGCATTTCTTAAGAGAAAGAAAGAGGGAGAGAAGGAGAGAGAGAGAGAATCAATTTTATTTAGTTTTTCATCTGATTTCTGTTCTTCCAACACTTAGTTATGTATGTGGTGCTAGGGTTTGAACCCTGGATTCTTGTGCATGCCAGGCAAGTGCTCCTCTGAGCCATGACCCCAGCTTCTATTTGTAGTTTTGTTTTTTTTTTAAACTTAAGTTGGGTTTATTTGGGGCTGGAGCAGTGGCTCAGCGGTTCCAGCGCTTGCCTGGCATGTGCGAAGATATGGGTTTGAACCCCAGCACCACGTACACAATGATGTGTTGGAGCAAAGAAAGCCACGTGAAAAAACTAAATAAAATCTATTTTCTCTGCCTCTGTCCTCCCCCCCCCCCCAATCTCTTAAAAAAATAGTTGGGTTTATTTAATTTGTTGTGACAAGCAGAGGACTGGGGATATGACTTAGTGCTTAAGCACCCCTGGGTTAAATCCTCAATATCAAAAAAGAAAAGAAAGAAAGAAAAAGAAACCTATTAGGGGCATAGCTTTTGGCTGGATCATCCCACCTCTAGAATCTCTCCAGAGGTACAGAAACAAAGGTGTACATCACAGGAGAGATGGTTGATGTTTATGAGCTCACAGTGTATATGCACATTCCTCTCTGCGTGAGTGATCTCATTGCATCCCCACAACAATACCACAACGCTAGAGTTACTACCATTCCCACAGAAAGGATGGAAGCAAACAACTTGCTAAAGCACATGGCTAATGAGGGCGAAGCCGGGATTCGACCCCAAGACATACGTCACGGAATCAAACGCTTAAGCACTTCACTACAGTTGCTGTCAATCACCCAAAAGGAGTGAACTGGTCACCCACAGTGGAGGCTGAATAAATCATGAAACACCATGCTGTGAGGTATTGCAGTTACCACAGAGTGAGTGAGGTCTAAACGCACTGACTGGAAAAACCATCTCAGATGTTTTCAAGTAGAATAGCAAGTTGTGATGTAATTTGCATCTCACCAAACCATTTTAAGCATCTTTAAATGATCCAGTTTGATATATTTGTATAATAGATCAAATAATGGAGTTAAGCTGGGCACAGTGGTGAACACCTAATCCCAGCAACTCAGAGGGCTGAGGCAGGAGGATCTGGAGTTCAAAGCCAGCCTCAGCAATTTAGTGAGCACCTAAGCAACTTAGCAAGACCCTGGGGGCATGGGGATGTAGCTCAGTGGTTAAGCACCCCTGGGTTCAATCCTGAAACAAAAATAATATATAAGGAGTTAATAAAATTAATCCTTTTGGGCTCTATTTCTCACGAATATCTTCTCCTCTTTTGTAGCTTGTGTTCTCACTTTCTTTGAACTGTATTTTGGTGGATAAAACTCCTTAATTTCAGTGCAGTAAAATGAATCAGGTTTTTTTTTATTTTTAAATTTTCTGTAGTTAACCGCATTTGGATTTAGTTTAAGAGAGAGGGGAACTTCTGACTTCCCAAAGGAAAGAAGTCGAGAACTAACTCAGAGTAGGGAGCCCTGTGGGGCAGTGTGACCCCACTGGCATCTGCTCATCAGGGTGCTGCTGACCTCAAGGAAATCCATCCATTCATTCCACAAATAGTTATTAAACCAAGGGCACGCTGTCCTCAGCGCTTGAAATAACAGTGGAAAAAAAAAAAAAGATAAAGCGAGAGCAAGCCCTGGCCCAGTGAACCTTCTGTTCCAGTGGAGAAGAAACAAGGGAGGAGCAAACGTAGTTTCCTAGAAAATACAAAGGCTAAAAGGAGAACTGCAAATGGGGAATGAGAGTAGGAAGTGCCAAACGCGCGAGGGTTGAAATTTAAAATATGGCAGTCAAGAATGTTGTTCCAGAGAAGATGGCATTGGAGCAAAGACTTGAAGAGGCAAGGGAGGGAGCCCAAGGGGACAAGAAAGAGTGTTCCAGCAGGCAGAAGCAGCACGTGCAAAGGCCCTGTGGCAGGAGCATGCTGGGGCATTTGAGGGTCCTCGGGAGGGCAGTGGGACTGGAGGGGAGAGATCAGTGTGGGCAGGGATGTCAGAGCTTGTTCACTGACTGAGAACTTCGAAATCTGCACTAAGAGTGGTGGGAAGGCCGCACAAGATGCTCAACAGAGGAGCACACCATTCAGTCAATATTTTAAAAGAATTACTTGGTTTTGACCTTGAACACTGACTACAGGAGCAAAGAAGATAGACGCACAATGCTCAGTAGGGCTGTTTCAGGCATCCCAAGGAGAGACACCCGGTAAGGAGTAAAGGCGTGTGTGTGGGTCCTTTCAAAGGCAGGGCTGATAGGATTTGGACTGGATCTGGGGAGCTAAAGTCAGGCATCAAACAGCAGGAAGGATGGCCTCATCTATCTGGCACACCACACCAGGTAGAAGACCAGAAAGTCTGCAGGGCCGGATGTACGAAGTGCAGTCCAGGTGTCTCTTAGTCACCCAGCAGGTTAAGAGCTGGCATGCACAAGTACACGGGTTCAAACCCCAGCACCCATGTACACAACTAAGTGTCGGAGCAATGAAAGCCATGTGAAAAACTCAATAAAAATTGATTATCTCTGTCTCTGTCTCTCATTGTCCTCTTTAAAAAAAAATAAAAAATAAAAAGCACAGTGTGTAATTTGCATCAACATGGAAGCTATAGGATAAGTGAAATAAACCAAAAATATAAATACAAAAACTCCATGATCTCTTATATGTGAAATCTAAAAAAAAAAAAAAAACCACCCAAATTCGTACAGATAGAGGATAGAATCATAGTTATCAGGGCCTGAAGGAGGTGGATGGGAAAAGGGAGACCTTGCTTATATTTTCAGTTGGACAAGAGAAATGAGTTTTAGTAATTAATAATGTTTAATATGTTTCAAAATAGTTAGAATAATTTTTAAATGTTCTCATCAAAAAGAAATGATAAATAGGTAAAGCAATGGACATGTTAATTAGCCTGATCTGATCATTCCACAATGTATATATGTATCAAAACATCACACATACACTATATATAAAGCATTAAAATGAGCAATCAAGGACTGATATCAAGAAAACACCCACATGGTGACCAGGCAGCTCAAGGACCAGCAACCCAGGAACATCTCCACCACCATGCAGGTCAACACGCCCCTGTTGCATGGTAATGGCTTCTGCTTTTTCTCTCCCTGACCTCCTAGAGTCAGGGCCGGGTGATCTCATGCAGGCTCCTGGCTCCCAGTTCCCACATGTGCATCTGTGCCCTGGTCCTCTCCAGAAATCTGCAGCTTTTAACAGAGAAATGAATGAGAATGAAGACACAACATATCAAAACCTCTGGGACATCATGAAAGCATTGTTAAGGGGAAAATTTATAGCACTGAGTGTCTACATTAAAAATCAGGAGAGATCCCTAACAAATAAACTTATGCTCCACCTCAAATCTCTACAAAAGGAGGAACAATCTAATCCCAAAGCCAGCAGAAGACAGGAAATAATCAAGATCAAAGCTGAAATCAATGAAATTGAGAACAAAAAAGCAATAAAAAGAATCAACAAAACAAAGAGCTGGTTCTTTGAAAAAATAAATAAAATTGACAGACCTCTAGCTAATTTAACTAAAAGAAGGAGAGAATCAAAGCAAATAAAAAAAAAATCACCAACAAAAAGGGGAGGGGTGATCACCACTGACCCTCTTGAAATCAAATAGATTATCAGAACATATTTTAGATAATCTGGAGGATGTGGTCAAATTTCTAGACACATACAACATCCCCAAATTGACAGAATGAAATTGAAATCCTAAACAGCCCAATAACACCAAAATCCATACAGCAATTGAAAGTCTTCCAAAAAGAAAAGCCCAGTACCTGATGGATTCCCCGCTCGGTTTTATCACACCTCTTCTTATCAAGCTATTCCAAGAAACTGAAAAAGAGGGAACTCTGCCAAATACTTTTTATGTAGCAACCAAAACTCTGATACCAAAATCCAACAAAGACACATCAAAAAAGGAAAACTACAGAGCAATATCCCTCATGAACATTGATGCAAAAATCCCAAATAAAATTCTTGCAAACCACATTCAAAAACACATCAAGAAGATAATTCATCATGATCAAGTGGGCTTCATTCCAGGTATGCAAGGTTGGTTCAACATATGCAAATCAATAAATGTGATTCATCACTTAAACAGAATTAAAGACAAAAACCATATGATCATCTCAATAGATGCAGAAAAGGCCTTTGATAAAATCCAACACCCTTTTATGATCAAAATTCTAGAGCAAATATGCATCAAAGGAACTTATCTTAACTCTGTGAAGGCCATATATGCCAAACCCTCAGCTTGTATAATACTAAATGGAGAAAGGTTGAAAGCATTCCACAATCTCAGGAACAAGACAAGGCTGCCAGCTGTCACCACTTTATTAATTATTGTCCTTGAGATCCTAGCTGGAGCAATCAGGCAAGAGAAGAAAATCAAAAGGATAAGAATAGGAAGGGAAGAAGTCAAACTATCCCTTTTTGCTGATGACATGATCTTATATCTGGAAGATACAAAAAACTCCACCAGAAAATTGATAGAACTTATAAACAGATTTGGCAAAGTAGCAGGTTACAAGATCAACACCCACAAATCAATAGCATTCCAACATACACTAACAATATTAGCGCAGAAGAAGAAATCAGGAAATCGATCCCATTCACAATATCCTTTAAAAGAATAAAATACTTGGGAATTAATCTAGCAAGAGAAGTAAAAGATCTTTACCATGAAAATTATTGAACACTGAAAACAGAAATTGCAGAAGATTTGAGAAGATGGAAAGATGTTCCATGCTCTTGGTTAGGCAGAGTTAATATAATTAAAATAGCCATTCTGCCAAAGCACTATACAGATCCAATGTAATCCCCATCAAGATTCCAATGTCATTCTTTACAGATATAGAAAAAGCAATTCTCAATTCATTTGGAACAAAAAGAAATCCAGAATAGCCAAAACACTACTAAGCAAGAAAGATGAATTAGATGGCTTTGCAATACCAGATCTAAAATTATACTATAGCTATAGTATTAAAAACAGCATGGTTCTGGTATCAAAACAGGAATGCAGACCAATGGAATAGAATAGAAGACTCTGAGACAAAGCCCCAAATCTTTAAACATCTGATCTTTGACAAAGGGGGTCAAAATATAACATGGAAAAGAGACAGCCTATTTAACAAATGGTGCTGGACAAACTGGACAGCCACTTGCAGAAAATTGAAATTAGATCCTTATCTCTCACCTTGCACAAAAATCAAATCTAAATATTTCAAGGAATTAGAAATTAAACCAGCTACCATACAAATGCTAAAAGAAAAACTAGGACCAACACTCTAGCATATCAGAGTTGGCAATGACTTCCTCAACAAGACTCCTAAAGTGAAAGAATGACAATTTAAAAAAAATCAATGAGTGGGATGCCATTAAACTAAAAAGTTTCTGTACAGCCAAGGAAATAGTCAAAATAGTCAAGAGACAAACTATAGAATGGGAGAGACTCATGGCCTGTGATTTCTCTGACAGGGACTAATATCCAAAATTTATATAGAATTCAAAAAACGCAATAACAAAAACACAGACAATCCAATCAATAAATGGGCCAGAGAGCTAAACAGAAACTTCTCAACAGAGGACATGGAGCAAGCCAATGAATACATGAGAAAGTGTTCTAAATCACTGGCAATCAGAGAAATGCAAATCAAAACTACCTTCAGATTTCACTTCACTCCATTCAGACTGAAGAATACAAACAGTAACAAATGCTGGAGGGGTTGTGGGGACACTAGCACACTGTTGGTGGAATTGCAGAGTGGTATAGCCGCTCTGGAAAGCAATGTGGAGACTCCTTAAAAAATTAGGGTTGGATCCACCATACGATCCAGCTATCCCTCTTCTGGGTTTTTTCCCAGAGGAGTTAGAATCAGCACATTATAGCGACACAGCAAAATCCACGTTCATAGCAGCTCAATTTACAACAGCTAAATTAGGGAACCAACCCAGATGCCCCTCACTTTTGTTAATATTTATGAGACACAGTTGCAAGATGCTGCATAAGATATTTGAACAAGTTATACTGCATGCCTGTACAAAAACGTAAATGCTTAATCCTATTGTCAATATATATCAAAGAATAACAAAGGATGATAGGAAGGGAGGAGAAGGGTAAAGGTTGGAACCAAGAGTTAAAGAAAGGTACATTCCAAGCATTTATAAGTATGTCACTGTATATACTATAGTCACGCATATAAAAATGTTTTTTATAGGTATAAGAATTGACACTGTACTTGGGGGGTTTTGTTTTTGTTGGGGTTTTTTTGGGGGGGTGTTCTTTTTTTGATAAATATAGGACCCAGAAGAGAGGCAAGGGATCGGGGAATGAGGAGGGAGGTAGAGGTGTGTGGCAGGCTAGGGATATTGAACAAATTATATTGCTGTACACTGTGTGCATCAAGGAATATATGACAACAAATCCCATCATTATATACAACTATAAAGCACTAATAAAAAATTAAAAACAAGAAGTTGAGAGCAAACCAAGAAAATGATGCTGAATAGCCAGAAATGATTTATATGAACCACAGGAAGCCACATTATTATCATTATATTTTTAACTACAGTACTGGGGCCTCTGAGCCCCTTTTCCTTTAAGGGAAAGGGTCCCAATTCCTACTATGGAAGGCGTGTGGAAGAAAGAAGCTGCTTGGTGGTGAAGTCCTTGATGGTTTCTTAGCAACCAAGAGAGATGTAAAGCTGGGCGGGGCCCCTGACCACACTGTCCTGTGCTGATTTGCCCCACCCGAGGGCTCTGGGTCCATTTTTCCCTCTTTGGGGCACCCGCACGTTTAGTTTGTTCAGCTTTCTTACAGCTCTTCTAGGTATGTGGGAAGATAACATAATCCCTCAATCTACAAAAAAGAAAATCAAGATTCAGAGAAAATAGAACAATGTTCTTTCTTCAGCGAGGAGGGGACTTCTAATCTAACCCAACTCCTTGTTCCCTGAGGAAAACACTGGGGCGGGCATCCCAGTTGTCTGATGTCTCCTGGAGCCCCTCAGAGACAATCACCAATGATCGCCAGTTCCAGAGAATGAGCATAAAAAGACAAATAAAGTATTAGTTTTATCATGAAGAGTGTGACCCAGTGGAGCCCCTGAAAGAGACTTGGTAACCCCCAGTGGTGTTGGACCTCACTTTAGGGACAACTGCTCCCCTAGAGCACTGGGGGCAGAGTGGAAACGGTGGGGTCCCCTGGGGGAAGGTCACGGTCAAGCCAGGTGGAGGGAAGCAGGCTTGTTGGGGAGGTGCCACACTGTCCACCACGTCTCCAAGGGCACTTTTTTCTTTTATCTTTTTTTAAGAGAAAGGAGCAGTGAGAGACAGAGAGAGAGAGAGAGAGAACCAACTTTATTTAGTTTTCATCTGGTCTATGTTGCTCTGACACTTAGTTGTGTATGTAGTGCTGGGGTTTGAACCGAGGTCCTTGCAGATATCATGCAAGCACCGTAACTGCTGAGCCATCGCTCCAGCCCAAGGGCACCTTTTTTTAAGACACAGATCCCTTAGCTGGGGAAAACAGAGGGCCTCAGGGAAAGCCTGTGTGTGACAGAGGTGAGGGAAGAGAAGCTAAGACCCTAGGGTGGCAGTGTTGGCCACATCACCCTTGGCTGGCAGAGTGGGGGTGAGGGAACCACCTGTATGCCTGTACCGGTCAGCTCAGGCAGCTGCTGCGCCAAGGTACCAACTGCTGGGTGGCTGACATTCTTCCCAGTCCTACGTCAAGGGGCCCAGCCTGGAGGGGGCCCACTTCCTGCTCACAGAGGGCTGTCTTATCACTGTGTCCTCACGTGACAGTGATTTCTCTCTTCCTCTTCTGATCCCATCGGGAGGGTCCTTCTAGGGACCTCACCTAACCCCAGTCACCTGCCAGGGCCCCATCTCCAGGTACCATCCTATAGGGAGCGAGGGTGTCCACATAGGAATCCGGGGGACACATTTAGTCTGTCTCTGTTCCTGCCGTTTTGGTGACTAATGCCACTGAAGTTTGAGAGATTTTTTTCTCCTGAATAATCGCTTTCTCTGAACCACCCATCTTCTCCAGCTGGCTACTTAAAATAAAGCCCTGTCCACTGCAGGCTGGGCCAGGCTTTTTCCCCAGGCGAGTGGGCTATGGGCAGGGCAGGACCTGCCCCTCCCCTGCCTCCACCGAGGTGCTGAGCTGGGTCTGGGCACGCAGGAGCCTCATAAATACCAGTGACTGGAATGCAAGGAGCAGGCTGTGTCCTCAGCCACCCTTGAGCCACCTGGGCAGGAGCTCGGGCGCCTTCGGAAAGACTGGCAAGGCTGACTGGCCTGTGGCCTGGAAAGTGGGCCCTGCCAAGTGCCAACCCATCTCTCTGCAGAAAAGCTTCCTTTTTTGTCTGTGCCCCCTCCCTGTTTCAGTTGCATCTTTGAGACAAGGTGGTCAGAGCTGGCAGCAGCCAGGTGTCTGGGAATGAGATGGGGATTTGCTTTTTTATTTTTGTTTAACATTTTTCCCTCTCTAAATGATGGTTCTCCATGGAAATCTCCCTCTCTTCTCAGCAGGAGACTGCCCACATGAAGGGGGCAGCAGCAGGAAGCCAGGGGAGCTGCAAATTATAACGTTGGCTAAGCACCCACGTTCTGGGCCAGAGTCCGCTCCGCCCCCACCGCACCAGCTGTCCAAGGGCTCCACCCTAGGGAGGATCTGCTGGGTTCTAGGGTCTGTGTCTCTTTCATTCCACCCTCCACCTGCCCCAGCTGGGAATGTGTGACCCTTCTAGTTCCTACCCTGTTCTCAATCCCTTCCACACACACAGCCCCTTGGACTCTGTGCAGCCCCCACCACCCCTCACCCACTCTGACCTCTGCTCACCTCCAGGTGCCGGGTATTTCACACTGGGTCTCATGTGGCAATTCCTTGCTATTTAGTATCTTTGTGGTCTTCTCTCCCAAATGAGACTGTAAGTCCCATGAGGACAGTCTCAAACGTTACTCCTTTCCAGTACCCGTCCAGCTCAGATACTGGACACATTCTCACACACACACACACACACACACACACGAACACAGGCATTCTAGGTGTTGGTGAAAAACTGGAGGATAAAAAGAGAAGCCACATACTGGAGGAAATCTTTGCAAAAACACACATCTGATAAAGGAACTTTGCCTCAATATACAAAAAACTCTTAAAACAAAACACCCAACTAAAAAATGGGCAAAAGCCCTGAAGAGGCACCTCCACCAAAGAACATCTACTGATGACAAACAAGCATAAGACGACCGAGAGGATGCGCCACATCATTAGGACAATTCAAATGAAAGCAACAAGGAGCTCCCACTGCATACCTGTCAAAATCCAGAACACCGGCAACACATGCTGGTGAGGGTGTGGGGCCACAGGAACTCTCGCCATTGCTGGTGGGAAGCCACAGTCCCTTTGGAAGGCAGTTTGGCAGATGCTCACAAAACTAAACGAACTCGTACCATAACACGCAGCATTTGCACTCCTTGGAATCTATCCAAAGAAGATGAACACTTATATCCACACAAAGACCTGCACACGAATGCTCATAGCAGCTTTGTTTATGATCACCAAAACCCGGAAGCAACCAGACTGCCTTTGTATTGGTGAATGGAGAAAAACCGTAGCACATCCGTTCGACGGACTGTCACTCAGCAAGGGAAAATGAGCTATCAAGTCACAAAAAGGCATGGAGGAAGCTTAGCTGCATAAAACTAAATCTGAAAAGTTCAGCTCCATACTGCAGATTCCAGCTATGTGACATTCTGAAGAAGGGGAATGCGTTGAGAAAGACCATGTTGCCCTGGGTTGGGGGAGATGAATAGATGGAGCAAAGAGGATTTTTAGGGCAGCGAAACTGCTCTATGAGTCTGTGGTGATGGGTACATGTCTCATTTGTCCAAATCTATAGAATACATAACACAAAGCATGAATGCTAGCACATAGACTTGAGTTAATAATAATGCATCTGCGTTGATTCATGAGCTGTAACAAATGCACCTAACTAATTCCACCTGTTAGCATCTGGGAGCACTCACTGTGTAAAGCGGGGTACGAGGGAGCTCTCTGTATTTTCTAATAGATTTTTCTGCACGCCTAAAGCTGCTTTAAATTTTTAAAAGAATCATAATTGGAGAAAAGTCAATTTGAGTTGAGTCTGTGTCTAATATGTCACCTCCAGATAAACTAGTTTGCAACTAGCTGGTACTGTCCACATGCCACAAATTGGGCTCTAAGCACTTCACATGCATGAACTCCTTTCGGCCTTACCAGAATCCTGTGCATTATCTCCTCCTTGGCAGGTGAGGAAGCTGAGGCCCAGAGAGCAACGGGGCTTGCTCAGTTCCTGAACTTAACAGTACCTGATTCCAGGTCAGAGAGAGAAAGAGAGAATCGATTTCATTTAGTTTATGTTTTCGTTGCTCCACACTTCGCTGGGGACATGGTGCTGAGGTTCGACCCTGTGTACTCACACACGCTAGGCAAGCGCTGTAACTGCTGAGCCACCTCTCCAGCCACCAGGTCCTGTTCTTAACCATACACAATCCTGCGCTGTCTTTCCTCAAACTTTATATGTTAAAAGATGGTGGAGGACTAATTTTAAAATCAATTTTATTTTGGAATAATTCACATAAAATCAAACTAAGTGTCCTGTTTTATGAGTTTGGGACAAATGTGTATACCAATGCAAATGCGACCACAGTCAAGAATAGACCATTTCCATCTCCCTAGAAAGTCCCCACATGCTTCTGCAGCCCAGGGTGACTCCTCCAGTGTCTTATGAATAGAATCGTACGGTACATTACTCTTTTGTGACTGGCTATTTTTCCTCGGGATATTTTTGAGATTCAGTCATATTGTTGTACATATCTGCTGTCTGCTCAAAGGAACTCATGTTTTTTTCTTTCCTTCTTTCTAAAGAAAGAGAAGGAGAGAGTGAAAGAGAGAGAATCAATTTTATTCTTTTTTCGTCTGACCCTCGTTTCCCCGACACTTAATTGTGTATGTGTTGCTAGGGTTCGAACCCGAGTCCTTGCACATGCCAGGTAAACACTCAAACTGCTGAGCCTCTGCTCCAGCCCTCATTTTTTCTTTTTTTAAAATTCAAATGTTGGTATTTATTTTCCTATTGTTGTTATTATTATTAATATTATTGTCATTGAGATCAGATCTCACTGTGCTGCCCAGTCTGATCTCTAACTCCTGGGTTCAAGCAATCCTCTGGCCACATCCTTCTGAGTGCCAGGACTCCGGTCACATTGTCCGTTCCCAAGCAGCAGGAACCGGACCACTCTCATTCAACGGTTAACTGAGATTAAAACAGACCCACTGGTCTGAGTTCTCCAAGCACTTTGTTTCTCCCTTTACCGCGGCTAAAGGCCTCCAAGCACGTCCCGCCTTCCCTCTCTTAGAGGCAAGGCCCTTAAAACATTCTTTTTAGAGTCAAGGCTATTCACATTTAGAGTCCCTGTTTCTACTGTTGTACTAGAGTTCCTATTTCTGGGGCCGGGGCTACTACCTGCATCTTCTACCGCTGCTGATCTCTCTGCCGTCGCTGCCGTCGCTGCCGTCGCTGCCGTCGCTGCTGCTGCTGCTGCTGCTGCTGCTGCTGCTGCTGCTGCTGCCGCCGCCGCCACTGCCGCTTCGCTTCTTACCTGACTAGTCGCTACTCTCTTTATTTATCCATTACAACAGCCAATAGGGGTACAATGCAAACACATTTATCCAATTGTAACAAATGAGTGGCCGAATAGCTTAGTCATGCGGTCAGGCAATCTGCTACTAGGGAAGATACAAGCCGGCTGGGACAGAGTTGTTTACCACCGAATCTTTTACAAGCCAGCTGGGCCTCGGGTTGAGGTCCGGTCCCCAAAACACATGCCACCACACTCAGCTGTATTTTATTATTACATCAGTGTATTTTATTTGCAATTGTCACATAATAACTGTTATATTTTCACAGATATTTCTACACGTGTTCAGTGTGCAATGATAAAATCAGGGTATTTATCATGCCCATCACCTCAAACATTTACCTTTCTGTGTGTGTGTATTAGGAATATTCAAAATCCTTTCTTCTTTTATTTTTAAAGAGAGAGGGACAGAGAGAGAGAGAGAAAGAAACAATTTTTATTTAGTTTTTCATGTGACTTTCGTTGCTCCAAGACATTGTTGTGTACATGGTGCTGGAGTTTGAACTCACGTACTTGCCCATGCTGGGCAAGCGCCGTAACTGCCAGTCCCTGCTCTAGTCCCCAGATCCTTTCTTCTTGCTATTTTGAAATATACAATAAATCATTGTTACCTCTAGTTACCTTACTGAGGCATAGGATGCTAGAAATAATCTTCTAGCTAACTTACATCAACCTAGCCTCAAAGAGGCCAATATCCAAGAGTAGCATTTCAGACCTGGAGACCCCAGGAGGGGAAAGCCAGCTCTCCTTTAGCAGGAAGAGCTACCCAAGCTGTTCCAATCTGCCAGCTTCAAGATGGCAGAGCATTAGTTGGCAGCAGACTGAACCCTAACCGGGCTCTAGATACAGCAAGTTACTAGAGGAGCTGAGCCCAGGGAAGGCGGGAAGAGCAGGCCACTCGGGGAACTACGGCATGGAGGGCTTCTCCTTGTGGCTCTTAAGTTTTTCTTGGCTGCATGTCAAGGATTGTCTTGCCCTGTTTACTTCATCTGAGAAGGCTCTGAGAAGCCTTGAGCTCCTCCAAGGAAAGTGTTTTGTACTCTGGAACACGCTGGTAACAAGGACAATTAATAATAGATAAAAGAAAGAGCTGGAGGCAGCTCAGCCCATGCTGCGTGACAAGATGATAGGAACTACATTACACTTTGTAAAATGTGGAAGCAATGTGTTTCCTGGAGAAAAGGCAGGTGCATCTTGAACACTTCTGACACCCACATGCTATTTATAATTTTGCTTTTCCAGCAGATTAGGGATGCTCCTGGCCTGGGTCTGGTCTCAGCGTTGCTGCTAAACCCTCACAGGGTCCACGCTCAGGTGTACAGCACTCTGGGCCTTTGGTTCCATGTCTGTTAATGAGATGTTTGGATCAAATCTTCTCTAAGATTTCCTGGTGGTTCTAAAACTCCATTGGTTTTGTGGTTTTGTAACTTGGCCCTGAGAGCAAGCCCTGATTGTTGTGTAAGGCACCAGCCACTAGAGGGTGCTGCCTCCTCAGAGGAAGCAGGAGGTGCCTTGTTCTTCCCAGTCTGTGTCTACACTAAGTGGTTTGAGGGAAGCCCACAGGTTTGTGATGATGAGAAACAAGGAAGCCAGGAAGCCGGATCGCAAGACCGAATAGATATGTGGCCAGCCCGGGACCTCCGGAACATATGATGTGACCAGTCACGATCCCCTGCCCCAGGTGAGATGGGACAAACCCTTGCTCTTGATATATATTTCCAAATCTCTTTCCCAAACAGATGGACCATGTTTGCTTGCTTGCTTGGTTGGTTCCCCTCTTACTTTAACAAATAGACCATGCGATGATCTTCGGTTCTATTTTTTAAACTACTCTTTTCTCCTTTCTTATTAGTCTGGGAATCACTAATAATATCAATTAAACCTATTTCTACTTTAATCCTGCCTCCTGGGCTTCCAGGTGTTTTCTGTTCGACCTGATGGACATCACCAACGCTGCGTGCTTGTGAGAGGTGTGGGCGCACTGCTGGCTCCAGGGTGTTTACAGAGGTTGCCAAGCACAGCCTCATGGATCCTGTGCACAAGGAGACCTGGAGAGAGATGAACTGGATATTCAAACGACTATGACAGAAAGTGATTCAGGGCTCGGGGGTGATACGGGTTCAGTGCCATGGAGACGCCCTGAGGAGCGTGGGCTCCTCCACCCTTAGCTGTCCATGTGGCTTCCGGGGGTCGCCTCATCCATGGCCTTCCCTGGTGGCCTCTGAAGGACTAGCTCCCAGGACTTCCCTCACTTTCTATCTTTCTTGCTCCCCTCAGGTTTCTCCATGGCACTAGTCACCACCTGCCACCCCTGTGTCATTGACACTGCTTCTTTGTTTCTGTCTTGTCCATCTCCTGCTCTGTGACCTAAGTGCCAGGGTGGCGAAGCCGGGCCAAAACATTAGGCGGGGCTCCCACGGCTCCAGCGTCCTTACGGGGACATGCAGTGCTTCTTGTGATGTAGGTTGGTCCAGATGTCAGAAATATGAGTTGGCTGCAGAGCTCCAAAACCAAGGAAAAATGAAAGAGAAGAGTCCACAGGCTTCGTTGTGCAAGCCCCTTCTGGGATGCGTCCTAAGGAGAAGGGTGGTGGGGCCGGGGGTGCTGTCTCCCCTCCCCAAGGGGGGTCTGCAGGTCTGAGGATGGAGGAGGCAGCAGCTCTGCTGTGCTCTCTGCCCTAGAGGCCTCCTTCCTGCACCTCAGGAGCAGGTGTGACAACAGCACACCTGAGTCAGGTACCACAGGCTGGGGACAGTCCTAAGGCCCTACATGCATGCACATCCAGCGCCTTCTCCCCAGAGGGGAATTCTGAGTGAGGGCTCCTTACAGATACCTCAACGGAGGGAAAGAGTCCCGGTCCAAGACAGCAAGTGGTGGAGCCAGGATTTGAACCCAGGTTCTCTGACCCACTCATGCATGCTGAATCCATCGTCTCGCTCTGCCTTTGCGGCAGTACAGGACCTAGGGTGACGATGGACCCGGACTTCAATCCAGCCTCCCATCACCATTTTGTTTCATCTAGAACATTCTTAAATAGTGCAGCTGGGCTTGATTTCAGTTCAATAAAAAGTACTTTGAGGAATTGCTGTGTGCACACTTCAGATATTCCTCTTTCTCTTGGAAGAAGGGGCCTGGAGAGTTGGCTTGCTGAGACTGGCCTCCAATGTGGACCCATTATTGCCTGCAGGGGGATCGGGTGCCCTTTCATCATCCCAGCCTGACCACTCACCAGCTCTGAGGCTCTGGAGGAATCACGTCAATTCTTCTGGCCTCAGCTTTCTCAATTGTAACAGTTAGCAAGAACCGCAGTTAGCTGCTCCGTAAACATTACTTTCACAAAGATAATTGTGATGGAGTAAGTGATGCTAGTAAAAACTTGTAAACAATTAAATGTTCAACAATGGAGAAACGACCCATGACATTTACACACTGAAATAACCTAGAGCCATTAAAAATTACATAAAAAAGAACACAAAATGACATGGTGAGAAGTCACAGTATGAAAACTGTTGGAAAATACCCCAAAGGACATCATCTAAACTATTAATTATTTATCAACACCAGCAAGATGGCACACACGGAGAGGTCATGTGCTTTATTCCCTGGAAACACTCATTAACAAGCAAATGTCACTTGGTGGGAGTCTCAGTGCCATGGCCATGGCTGGAGGCTGTGGAACCCCAGTGGGGCCACAGACCTAGGAGGATTATTTAGAGAGTGAAGACCCACATCCAGGTGGCCAACTGTGTCTCTGGGATCAAATCTAGAAATAGTCCTGTTTCCTGAGGGACCTGGCTAGAGCCCTCTGTGGCTCTGAGCTGCAATTCAAACCATCTGCCAAAGCGTCCACGAGGAGTCATGGGCACATCCCAGTGCCTCAGTGGAGGGGCCCATCTACCCATCAAATCAGTCTCAGCTGTGGGCCTAAAGCTGACCTATAGCTCAGCTGCAGCCTCCCTTTCTGGTAGCTTCAGCTTAGCACAAGGACCAGAGGGAGGATTACCCATGCCTCACACTCTGGGAACCCATTGGAGCCTCCATGAGAGCCTGAGAGGGCCCACCTGTCATGAGAGGGCTCCTGCCCCTCTCATAGCGCTTGGAGAAACATCTCACGTGTATGCGGAACTGTTGAGAGCCCCAGGCCCGTTAGCATTATCAGAGGCTTATGACCTCTGTCGCTCAACACATTCTGAAGGGGCCCAGTCTCAGCTCTTACCCCTTCCTCTGTTGTCAGGTCTATGTAGAGATCTGCTGGATGTCCATCTGGGCTTCTGGGCAAGGTTCCAGGCTCTGGTCAGATGTCCCCCACAGAAGCATAGAAGTGGAAAGTTTATTTAAAGAAATTATAGAGAATTTTCCAGATGTGGTGAAAGATACAAATATCCAGGCACTGGAAGATTAAAAGTCACCAATAAGATTCAATTCATGTAAGAGTACCTGAAGACTTATCACTTACCAACTGTCAAAGACAAAGAAGATCCTCAAAGTAGCAAGAGAAAAGAAGAAAATACCATATCAAGGACAGCAGTATGTCTAGCAGCAGATTCTCAGCAGAAATCTTGCCGGCCAGTAGAGTCAGGTGATAGTCAAAGCCTGAAAGAGTAAAGTTCCAACCAAGAACACTGTACCAAGCCAAGCTGTCCCTGAGAAACCAAAGATGAAAGCTAGGCAGAGTGGGACACACCTAGAATCCCAGCAACTGGAGAGGCTCAGGCAGGAGGACCTCAAGTTCAAGGCTAGCCTCAGCAACTAAGTGAGACTGTCTCAAAATAAAAATAGGAAGGACAGAGGATATAGCTCAGTGTTAAACTATCTCTGAGTTCAACCCCCAGTTCAAAAGAAAGAAAGAAGAGAGATAAAGACTCCCAGACAGACAAAAGTTGAGGGAGTTCACCACCACAGGAAAACAAATAACAAAATGGCAGTAATAAGTCCTTATCTATCATTGATTATACTGAATGTAAACGGATTAAATTTTCCAGCTAAAAGCTATTTAGTGGCCAAATAGAAAACAAACCCTAACCATAAGCTGCCTACTCACTTGACCTATAAGGACACATGTAGAATGAAAGTGAAGGGATAGAAGAAGATAGTCCAAGCCAATAAAAACCACAAGAGAGCAGGAGTAGCTTATACATATATCAGATAAAATAGACTGCAATGCAAAAAAAGTCAAAGAATGGCATTATATAATACTAACGGGGTCAATTCACCAAGGGGATTTATATGATAGACATGGACCCAAAACTGAAGGCCCTGAATATATAAAACAAATATTAATATATGTAAAAAGAGAATTAGATTACAATAAAATAATAGTAGGGAGCTATCCACATTCCACAATGAATGGACAATTCATCTAGAAGGAAGACCAGCAAAGAAATATTGGATTTAGTTTGCAAACTAGATAAAATGGACACAACAGATCACATTCCAGAATACACGTTCTTCACATGGAACATTCTCCTGCTCACAAGGTAGGTCTCAAACTGGGTTTTAACAAATTTAGAAATACATGGAATAATGTGTCAATAGGGAAGTTAAAAGGGAAATTAAACAACTTCCTAAGACCAATGTTAATGGCAATACCTCACTCTAAAACCCAGTTCAAAGAGGGAATTTTATGCAATAAACGCTGGCATCAAAAAAGGGAAAATTATCACATATAATCAACCTAATTTGACCCTGAAAGAACTAAGGGGGAAAGAAACTAAATCCAAAACTAATAGAAAGAAGGAAATAATAAAAGAGTAGAAGTCAAGGAATGAGTCTAAAGTAATACAAAGAATCAATGAAATGAAAGGTTGGTTTTCTGAGAAGATAAACAAAATGGACAAATACTTAGAGAGGAAAGATGCCAATAAATAAAATCTGGAATGAGAAAAGGAAACATAACAACTGATATCACAGAAATACAAAGTTCAAGAAGAGTCTATAGGGAATAATTATCTGCCAACAAATTGCGTAACCTAAAAGAAATAAATTCTTTTTTTTTCTTTTTAAAGAGAGAGGGACAGAGTGAGAAAGAAAGAAAGAATCAATTTCATTTAGTTTTTTGTGTGGCTTTTGTTGCTCTGATTCTTTGTTGCCTACATGGTGCGGGGGATTGAACCTGCATTCTTGCACATGCCAGGCAAGTGCTATAACCACTGAGCCACCACCCCAGCCCAAGAAATAAATTCTTATACTCAACTTACCAAAATTTTCTAGGAAGAAATAGGAAATCTGAACAGACCAATAGTAACAGGAAATTGAATCAGTAATTGAAAGTCTTCATCAAGATTGCAGGACATTGAGCTCCACAGAGATGGCACTGGGGTGAGGGAGAGCCGGATGGGCTCTGGGCGACTCTGCCTCGCTGAGGAAAAACAACTAAACACGGCAAAGGAGATCCTCAGAAGCCAAGAGGCTGAAGGGCACCCTATGCATTCTCCATGCAAACCTGCAGGGAAGAGGACAAGAAGAGGCACCCAGATGTTCCAGTCGACTTCTCGGTTTTCTAAGAAGTGCTCAGAGAGGGGGAGACCATGACTGCTAAAGAGAAAGGAAATTTGAAGACATGGCAAAGGCAAACAAGGCCAGTTATGAAAAAGAAACAACCACCTAGATCCCACCTAACAGGGAAGCAAAAGAGAAGTTCAAGGACCCCAATGCACCCAAGAGGCCTCTGTCGGCCTTCTTCCTGTTCTGTTCTGAGCATTGCCCAAAGATTAAAGGACAACATCCTGGTCTGTCCACTGGGGATGTTGCAAAGAAACCGGGAGAGATGGGGAATACACTGCTGCAGGGGACGAGCAGCCCGTGAGCAGAAAGCTGCCCAGCAGGCGGAAAAATAGGAAAGGACGTTGCTGCCTACTGAGCTAAAGGAAAACCTGAATCAGCAAATAAGGGAGTTGTCAAGGCTAAGAAAAGCAAGAAAAAGAAGGAAGGGGAGAAAGAGGAGGAAGATGAAGAGAATGAGGAAGAGGAGGAAGATAAAGAAGATGATGATGAAGATGCTGGTTCCAGCTGTTCTTATCCCTTGTCCATAAAGCGTGAAAACCCCCATGCACAACTCCTTCTAAAGAAAAAAATTGAAATGCAAGGCTGTGTAAGATTTGTTTTTAAACTGTACAGTGTCTTTTTTTGTATCGCTAACACACTGCTGAGTGTGTCTTTTGATAGCCCTGTCCTCGTGGTATTTTCAACAGCCACAAACCTTGCCTGGTACAGAATGGGGTTATAAATTGGCAAGGAAATTTAAACCAGGTTCTTCTTGGTGAACAGCACAATTTAGTTATATATGAGGATGGTAGATTTTTCATCTGCAGTTGTCTCGGATGCAGCTTTTGTGAAATAATTGTTCAGTTAACTGAATACTACTCTGTAATTGCAAAAACAAAAACAAACAAACAAAAAGAAGCCAGTTTCAGCTGTTTTGTTGACATTCCAAATGCTTCTAAGGAAATACAATTTTTAAAAAGCCTTCTTCACATCAAAGCCAAGGACCTGAGGGCTTCATTGCTGATTCCTACCAAATGCTTAAAAATGGATACCAGCACTTCTCAAACTATTTCAGAAAACTGGAGAGGAGGAATTCTTCCAAATAATTCTACAAGGCCAGAATTAACCCAGATACCAAAACCAGACAAGGACACAATAGAGTAAGAAAACCACAGGCCAGTATCCCTGATGGATATAGTTGGAAAAAAAAAACTCAACAAAATATTAGCAAACAGCACATTTAAAAGATCACTCACAAAAAAAAAAAAAATCATTCAACATGACCAAATGTAATTCACTCCAGAGATGCAAGGATGGTTCAATAAACATGATACCTCACATAAACAGATTGAGGACAAAAACCATATGATCATTTCAATATGCAAAACCCCATGTGATTAAATCCAACAGCCCAACATGATAAAAACTTTTGACAAATTAGGCATATAATGAATGGACTTTAACACAATAAAGTCACATATGACTAATCCACAGCCAAATCACCCAGAATAGGCAAAAGTTGAGAATTTCCCATTAAATTTGAGGTATCCACTTTTAACACTTCTATTCAACATAGTCATGGAAGTCATCACAAGGCAATTGAGCAAAAGAAAGAAATAAAGGCTTCCAAATTGAAGACAATTCAATCATCCTGGATTGCAGGCAACTGATCTTATGTATAGGAAGCCTGAATGACCCTACCAAAAACCTGTTATGACTAATAAGTCAATTCAGTAAAGTTACAGGATGAAAAATCAGCATACAAAAATCAGCAGCATTTCTAAATGTGAATAGTGAACTAACCAAAACAGAAATCAACCAAACAATCCCAATTACAATAAAGGCAAATGTAAATAAAATACTTAGGAATAAATTTAACTAGGAGGAGAAGGAACTCTATGCCAAAAGTATGAAACATTGATGAAAGAAATTAAAGAGAACATAAATAATGGAAAGGGACCCTATATTCATGGATTGGAAGAATTAATATTATTACAAAAGTAATGTCCATTTTGCCCAAAACAACCTATAGTTTCACACTGTTTGGTGGGAACATAAATTAGTATAGGGGCTGGAGCGGTGGCTCAGCAGTTTCGGCGCTTGCCTGGTAAGCACGAGGACCCAGGTTCAAACCCCAGCACCACGTACACAACTGAGTGTTGGAGCAACTGAGGCCATGTGAAAAACTAAATAAAGTTGTTCCTCTCTTTCTCTGTCTCTCTCACTGTCCCTCACTCTTTAAAAATAAATAAATAAATTAGTATAATCAACTTTGGAAAACAGTTTGGAGATTCCTTCAAAAATTAAAAGTAGAACTACCACATGATGCAGCAATCCCACTAATGTGTATAAATCCAAAGGAAATGAAATCAGGGTGTTGAAGAGACCCCTGTGCTACCGTGTTTACTGCAGCACTAGTCACAACAGCCAAAATAAGAAATCAACCTAAGTGTCTACCAACAGAGGAAGAAAATGTGGTACACAATAGAACCACTGTGTTATTCAGCTTTTCATGGCTGTGACCACAATACCTGACAAGACAACTCAGAAAATGCTTACTTGGAGCTCACGGTCTCAGAGGTCTCAGTCCATGCTTGGTAAACTCCATTACTCTGGGCCTGAGAGAGGGAGAACATCATGGTGGAAGGGCATGGAGGAAGAAAACACCTCAACTCATGGCAGCTGGAAAGCAGAGAGCTGGAGAGCTCCAGGAGTCAAGGACAAGATTTAATCCCCAAGAGCACGGCCCCAGTGATCGACTTCCTCTAGCCATATTCCACTGGTTCACACTCTCCATCCAGTAGTCTATTCAGATTGTTTATCCATCAACTGGATTAATCCACTAGGGAGGTTACAGCTCCCATCATTGCCTAAAACCCCACCTCTAAACCTTCCTGCATTGGGGGTCATGCTTTCAAAATATGAGCTTTTAGGGGGACATTTCTTTTTTTTTCTTTTTTTATTTTAAATTTTTATTTCTATTTTTGAACAACCATACAAATTTTTACCAAAATAATATAAAATGTGTATAGTTTCTGGATACTAGATTTACCCCCAGGAGTGCTCCCCCCCCCCAATTTCCCACCTGTATCCCTCTGTTCCCTTACCCACAATATCTCTAAAAAAGTATTAGGCTGTATAACCTTACACCTTATCTGGATTTAACACATGATAATAGACCACCTTTCTCAATGGCCAGGGTCTAGTTCCAACCTCCACAGATGAGTGGAGACATTCGACCCTTGGTTCTCTGGGTTAAGCTGATTTTACTAAGCATGATTTCTTCCATAGCCATCCATTCACCTTCAAAGTCTGAAATATCATTGTTTCTAATTGCTGTATAAAATTCCATGGTATATATGTACCACAGTTTTTGGATCCATTCATCCAGTGAGGGACATCTGGGTTGTTTCCACAGTCTAGCAATAGTAAATTGAGCTGCTATGAACATAGATATTGCTGTGTCACTACGATGTGCTGATTCTAAATCCCCTGGAAAGATACCCAGGAGTAGAATAGCAGGGTCGTATGGTGGGCTCATCCCTAGTTTTTGAGGATTCTCCACACTGTTTTCCTGAGAGGCTGTACCAGTCTACAGCTCCACCAACAGTGTGTTAGTTGCCTATCTCTCCACAGCCCCTCCAGCATCTATTATTGTTTATTTTCTTCATTTTTGCCATTCTGACTGGCGTAAGGTGATTTCTTAATGTGGTTTTCATTTGCATTTCTCTGATTACTGGAGATTTAGAGCACTTTCTCATGTATTCATTGGCTTGATCAATGTACTCTGTTGAGAAGTTTCTATTTAGCTCTTTGGCCCATTTATTAATTGGGCTGTTATTGTTTTTGTAGTTGAGATTTTTGAGGATTTTGTAGATTCTGGATATGAGACCCCTGTCAGAGGAATCATAGCACATGATTCTCTCCATTTCTGTAGGAAACCTCTTGACTCTTTTGATTGTTTCCTTGGCAGTACAAAAGCTTTTTAGCTTTATGGCAACCCATTCACTGATTTTTTACTTTACTTCCTTCACTTTTGGAGACATGTTGAGAAAGTCTTTGCCTACTCCCAAATGCTGAAGTGTTGGACCTAATTTGTCTTCCATCAGTTGCAAGGTAGCTGGTTTAATTCCTAGCTCCTTGATCCATTTTGATTTGATTCTCATGCAAGGAGAAAGATATGGGTCTAATTTCAACTTTCTGCAAGTGGCTGTCTAATTTGTCCAGCACCATTTGTTGAAGAGGCTGTCACTCCTCCATGTAATTATTTGCCAGGGGGACATTTCTTAACAACTACAAAAAAAACGAATGTGATCTTGTTACTTGTGACAACATGAATGAATTAGAGGACACTATGTTAAGTGAAATAAGTGAATCACAGAAATACAAATACTACATCATCTCACTCATGTGTAGAGTATAAAAATGTTATCTGATAGAAGTTGAGCATAGAACAGTAGTTAACGGAGGTTGGAGATGGTAAGAAAGGGAAAGATGGAGAGGGAGGGGATGGTCAACGGGCACAACACTAGAGTTGGATTGGAGGAACAAGTTCTTGTGTTCTATTACACAATCATGTGGCTCTAGTTATCAATAATGTGTATTTCAAAACCGAAGAGAGTATTTTGAATGTTCCCATCACAAAGTAATGATAGATTTTTAAGGTGAAGGATACGCTGATTTGATAATTAAACAGTGTATTCATATATCAAAACATCATATTGTAGCTCATAAACGAAGAGTAGAGCTACCACATGATCCAGCAATTCCACTATAATTTCATATGTTCCGATTATTTTACAGGAAGCTTGCTTTTCTTCAGAATCAGACAAGCAGTTTTCAAAGTTAGTTTCATTTTATTTTACATCTTATTAGTTACTGCTTTAGCAAGAGGGGTTGGATTAGTAGTAGAGGGAAAGGGAAGAGGGAAGAAGAGAGAGCTCAGTTCCACCAGCATTTATTCAGCATCTATTGTATACAGGCTCTGTGTAAGATGTTGATGGTGACATCTCAAAGAACTAAGTGTTGATGGGCAGAACAAATGAGGCAATGGTATGTTCGAAGGCCCTGGGGTATGAAATAGCAGACACTTGGAGAACAGCCAGGAAAGTCTAAGGAAGAGAGGAGTCGGAGGGGTTGGAAATGATCAAGTGGCCCTCTCAGCTGTACCAGGAGGTTTGGATTGCATTCCAATAGCCCTGGAGCCACTGTGGGCTTTTTTTTTTCCAATTGAAATTGCGTGAGGTGTATTAAGTTCTACATAATTCGACCAGTTTCTTGTATTCACTACCACACTCAAGGTACTGAACTGTTCCACACCACAAGCATGCCTCCCCTTGACCTCTTACCACATCTCCTAGCCCCCCTGCCTATCAGAACTCCTGGCTGATTCAACCAGGAAGACAAGGGGAGAGGGCCTGAGAAGTCCCCATTTCTGCCTCTGAGGGCTCTCCTGGGTTGGAGTGGGTTGTGAGTTGGGGTGCAAGTATGGGCTTAGCCATGGTCAGGGGAATGTCCAGAGGCCAAGGAGGAAATGTGCAGGTGGCCAATGGATTTACAATCCCATGACAGGAGAGAAGTCTGGGCTGGAGGAGAGACTTGGGAGTCACCACCTGTCACTGCTGATGTGGCACTCTGGGACTGAGGAGGAGCCCCAGGGAGGATTGCCATCCTTAAAGTTAGTGTGTGCCCAAGAGGAGCTGATAGTTCCCTTCTGCACAGAGGACACTACCCCTACATCCCCACCAAGCTGGCCCGTTCTTTCAGAGCTGGCTGCTTCCACTCTGCAAAGCCTTGCTCTTGCTGGATGGCTCCTGGGAATCTGCACTGAGGGCTTTCCCTGGCCTCATGACCAGCCCCAGTGTAACCTCAAAGCCAGGCATGTTTTGTCCTTCCTCACCATGTCCACCCCCTAGATGTCTCTGTTCAGCAGGCCTGAGTGCAGGGCCTGGTGTGTTGGGGGTGGGGTGGGATGTGGAGGACGACCTTAGAGGTCACAAGACCCAAAGCCTTTAATTTAGAAAGGAGAAAACTGGTCCTCAGGGAACAGACTAGGCCAAGCCACAGATGTGACAGAGAGGTGACAGAAAGGGGGCTGTTTGTTTTCATGTTCAGGATCTGTTTCCACCTACAGGCGAAGGCTAGTGGCACCCAAGCGAGACGGATGAAAATTTCTGAACTCTTTCATGCCTCATTTTTTATTGAGCGTCTACTACGTGCCAGGGAAGGAAGGCTGGGGTTTTCGGATATGGAGCTGGATTGGACACCGGCCCTAATGCTACTGGTTAATGAGGACATCGAAGGGTTAAATGCTCTGGAGCACTGTGGGGTCGGCCTAGGGAGTCTCCCCTACCGGAAAGGTGCACCCCCACACCCCCCTGCCCGCTTCTCGGACTCGGGAAACCTGGGCGCGAAGAGCTTGGGAAGGGCTGCCCTGCTGGCTGGCGCGCGGCCTCCCCCGCAGAGCCCACTCTGGCCCGGGAGTGGCCGCTCTCGAATTACAACAAAGGGGGCTGGAGGCCCGGCCTGTCGCTGGGACCGCCGTCAGCCAAGTGGGTGGGTCCGGGGAGGGGTTTGCCGCCCGATTTGGCTTAAAACTACGCGGAAAGCGCAAACTCCCGACTCCAGAGCGCGGCTTCCTCGACTTATCAAGCGGTCGGAGAACTCTGCTGCCCTCTGCTCGGAAAGCGGCGCACCGGCGACGGGAGCGGAGAGGGGCCTCAGTGGAGAGCCCAGTCCCGGCCCGGCCACGGCGGATCCCTGCTGCCAAGTAAGAGCGCGCGTCCCGCGCCCCCTTCCCACGGCGGTTCACGGGAAAGCGGGAGCGGCCGGATGGGTCTCCAACTCCCCGCCCAGGTCCAGATTCCTGGGACCCGAGCGGTGGGCATCAGCCGAGCGAAGGCTCCTTGCGAGGAGTGCTGTGACGACGTGCAGGCTGGCGAGTCCCCTCCGACGCCGGTGCTCCGCCCAGCCAGCCCCACCTCGCCAGGGCCGCGGGAGGCGCCGAGGCTGGCGCGCCCCCGGAGCTCGGCTCCCTGCTAGACTGAAGCGCCGGTGGCCCTGCAGGACGTGGCCCTTAGAGCATCGGGTCGCTCTAGGTGTTGTCGCAGAGTGCAGCGTGGGGCCAGGGACGTTGGCTACTGTGCCCGAGGCCCGAGTTTTGGCTTTTGAGATGTGGCTCGCTCTCAGGGGTGGGGACAGCAGGGGCCACGAAGGAGTGTCCCCAAGCTGTGAATTTGGGCATGTAAGCGCGCGCGATGAGACGGCGTGGGGAGTGGGGACCGCAGGAGCTGCGTCCAGCAGCTCCAGAGCGCACAGCCCGGAACTGAGTTTTCTTCCCGGGGAGGCGGGAAGGGGTGAGCGCTGGAGCTCCCCGAGCTGAGGAAGACTCCCTGGCTCCTCCGGGGACCCGGAACTCTTCCCGCTGTTACCACCGAGAGAAACCAGCGAACCACCGTTGTGCGTGTAAGATCGCCCTGGGGTGGAGCGAGTCCCAATCTGATGCGACGAGTCCCGAGTCCCGAGGTCCCCCATTGCTACAACTTTCACGCAGGCTCTACCTTGCCCACCCCGACTCCCCTCCTTGGTCAAAATCTGGGAGCCCTCTTGTGTAGTTCCCTGGCCAAGGTGTCACCGTAGTCAGTGCTGGAATAGAAACGATAGAAAGAAACATGCGAGGTCCCTTCCTCTTCTTCACTGCACACCCTGCCCCCGCAAAGACCACCCAAATCCTTAGGGTGCCAGGCGGAGGGGGGTGAGTAGGGGACTGAATTAGTGTGGATCAGAAACCTTAAGTCCTGATGAAAGGGGAGATGCAGCTGAGGAGGTAAAATCACCCCAATGGTTACTTTCTGAAGAGACTGGGAAAGTGGCTTAAGACCACAGGGTTAGTCAGCGTGTGGACTCACACCCACATCCCTTTCTCCAGGGCCCTCCCATACACCACTGCTACCCTGTCTGTTCTAGTGCCCCCAAAGCCCTTTTGTGTCTTTGGGGAAGTTCATTTGGCTATTTCTGGTGTCTTGGGTACTTAATGGCCAGGGATGGGACTTAGGATGGAAGACAAGAGTTCATTACTCTGGTCAGTTCCCGGATGACTCACCAGACCCTGCCTTGGATACATTTTTAATGTCCTTGACTGCTTTTGCCCTTTCCCTTTCCTAGTCCCTCCCCCCAGGATGTCCACCAAATCCATGACAAAATGTATGCATACCGTGGGTCTCTGGTGGTTCTTGGGGCTTTCCCCAAGGGGGTTGATCTCAGTGGTCTGTGTGCGTGTACACGCGTGTGCACACATGCATTTGCTAAACTCCTGGTGACTGTTCAAAAGTGTCTTGGTGGCAAAAGCTAAATATGAAACTCAGGTCCCAAGGCAAAGCATGCGTTTGCCTTTACATGTTGCCTGACGTTTTGATGCTTCCCAGACAGGAGATTCTGTGAGGTTGCTTCCTTTAGGTCCTCTGCAGCTGGGCTCCTTGCCTGGCCTCTCCTGGCCTCTTCCCAAGGCCTTGCCCTCTGACCTCTGGATGACCAATTTGAAAGGCCCTGTGAAGGAAACAGATTTTCTGTGCTCTGGATGTGACACTCAGAAAGCTGACTAATGTCCCAGAAAATTCTGTATTGTTTATTTAAATGCTTTCTGAATCTGAAAAATTTCAAATATGCACCAAAGTAGAACGGTGGGTTGAATGGATCCCCGTATGCTTTTCACTGAACTCGGGGAGTTATCAGTATTTCTCCACATGTAAATCTGTGCCTTTTCTCCTTTTCATTGAAGTATTTTAAAGCAAATACCCAACATCATGACTTTTCATTAGTGCAATCTCCAAAGACATTAAATATCTATGACGCCATTATTAAATCCTAAGAAAATACATTAAAATCCTTTGGCATCACCTGTTACAAAGTCTATATTAAAAATTCCCGGCTTACCCCAATGTCTTCTTGTGATTGCTGAGTTCCACTGATTCATAGAATTTGCTACATTTTTATTGCACATTATTTCTTTTCAATTTTTTCTTGTCCACTCTGTTGTTGGATTTTTGCAACTTCCCACTAAAGTGAGGTGGGTATTATTAAATTCATTTTATGCTAATGCTATTGAAAAGAGGTACAGTGAAGCCTGCACCTGTCTGACCACTTCCTCACCCTGGGCAGCAGTGCATCTAGCTCCTCCTGGTCATGGCTTCCTAGAGGGTCCACCTTGCCTTGGACTTCACCCTCAGCATATCACTTCCTGTACACCTGCTGTCAGACCCTGTGTAACCGTTTAGCAATTGCTCAAGATGAATGAGCTGCAGAGTCAGGAAGCCTGAGTTTGTTTCCCAGCTTATGGGACAAGTATAAGAAAGCAGCTTGCTTCCTGAGGGCTCCAGGGGTCTGGCTGTGTGGCTCTGAGCTAGGTAGCATTGTCCTTTCTCTGGCTTCTTTATCTAAAAGTAGGATGAGTGACATGACTGCCCCTGGGCTTTCTGGAAGAAACAATGCCTTAACACTAGTCCCTGCAACAGGAAAGCAGAGTGGAGGCAGCTTCCCACTGAAGTCTGTAGTTTATGGACAACTTTGTTCTTTGTCTGGGGAGGATCTGCAAACCAGAACATTTTGCTTTTAGCATGTTCATTACTTTTGTTGATTTGCTTTGGAAATGGGGTGATAAGAAGATTCTTTACATCTTATTAATGAAACTCATGAGTTGGAATTCTCCTTCCTTGGCAGGCAATGTGGGAAAAAGGAAGCCCTTGTTGCTAGACTGCTGGTCTCCTAGACTGTCTGCTGCTATGACAGTCAGTCCTTCCATAACAGAGCCAGTTGGGAGCAGAGAAACTGGGGGACCCCATCTCATTATCCAGCTGGAGGAACTCAGAAGGGCCAGAATATTAACTTCAGGAACACTCTTTTTATTTTTTAATTTTTTAAGAGAGAGGGAGAGAGAAAGAAAATCAATTTTATTAGATTTTCATCTGGTTTTTGTTTTTCCGACACATAGTTGTGTATGTGGTGCTGGGGTTCAAACCCGGGTCCTCACACATTCCAGGCAAGCACTCTATCGCTGAGCCACTGCTCCAGACCCCGGCACACTCTTTTCTGGAGGTCATCAATGCTCTTCTCCCTTCGCTAACAGACTGTCATCACAGGGGTGAATTCTAGGTGATTCTACATCAGCAGTTGCAGCTGGAAGACCATCAATGCTGTCTACACCTTACAGTTTGGGAGCCTTAGGAGGGACCATTCCCGCTCCTGTGGGCTGTCTGGCTTTAGAAGAGCGGCTTGTAATCACCACTGTGGTCAGTGTGTGTGGCAGTCACACCCTGGCGGACCACGAGGCCTCAGATGAAGTGGCTGCAGCCCATCCTGACGCAGGCCATAGAACCAGCAAGAGCGGCAGTTGTGGGCGGGGAGAGGAGGAGCCAAGCAGATACTGTGGCGGTGTAGCCGCAGCTGCAGTACCCGGTGAATCTTAGACTCCAGCCTTGTCTAAGTTGGAGCAAGTCTTCAAAAACTTCTCATCCTAGTGATTCTGGAGATGCGGTCCTGTCTGAATGTGGTGTGTGCTCAGTGGGAAAGACAATCTGGCCAGGTGTGTTGGCCAGTCTCCCACATGCAGTGACAGAGAGGTCTCTAGGACCCAACCAGAACCCCTTTTCAGAATAGCCACTTGAGGATGATAAAGCACAGTAGTGACAGTTTAGATATCTGTCCAGGGGGCTTTTGTTTTGTTTTGTTTTTGGTACCAGGGATTGAATTCAGGGTCACTTAACCACTGAGCCACACCCCCAGCCCTTTTTCTTATTATTTTTAATTTTGAGACAGATTCTCGATAAGTTGCTTATAGCCTTGCTAAGTAGCTGAGGCTGGCTTTGAACTTTCAATCCTCCTGCCTCAGCCTCCCTAGCTGCTGGGGTCACAGGTATGTGCCACCGTGCCTAGCTGTCCAGAGTTTTAAAATATATTTCAAGTTTCCCTTGAAAAAAAGACAAATGTTACCAGGCAAATTATGTTTGAGAAATAATGATGTTAGAATAAGAACTAACTTGGCAGACAATGAGTATGTGTTAGGATCACGGCTGACCAGCTCTTCTCATCCAAGGTTTTGATTCCTTTCCTTGGAATACCCTTAGAATTCTACTCAGTTATAGTTGGCTCTCTACATCAGTGAGTTCTGCTTTTGCAGATACAAACGAACCATGGATTGAAAATGCTTTTTAATTTTCTTTTAATTCTGGAAAGTTTCCAAAAGCAAAGCCTCAGTTTGCCATGTGATGGATACTATGCGGAATGCACATGGATGGCATGATGGCAGGCCCTGGGTCAGGTGCTAGGAGTCATCTAGAGACGATTTAGAGTACATGGGAGCACTGTGTAGCTTGTGTGCAAATACTGTACAAGGGACGTGAGCATCTGCAGATTTTGGTATCTGAGAGGGCCTGGAAACAATCTCCCACAGACACCAAAGGACAGCTATCTGTGCAAATGGCACCATGTTTTCTCTTTAGTCTTTTCATTGCCAGAAATCATGAGTGACAGACAAGCACGCGCTGCTGCTGTGTCCTGGGCAATGGCTCCATTTTTGCTCCTTGATGTGTTGGCAGCATAATGCATAACTTCTGCAGAAACAATACCATTGGCCTACAAAAACACACACTGTCTGAGAAGGTGGCTCATGCTGACGACTCATGAACAGCCTACTTCTCCGTTTCTTTGTCTTGTCCTTGAACTCGGATCCATGAACTTCCCCATCCCCTAGCCTTCCTCATACGCCATTGGAGGACCTGGCTAAGCATAGCACAAGTTTTTTGTTTGTTTGTTTACTTGTATTTTAATTTATTTAATTTTGGATAATATTTATTTATTTATTTTTATTCATTCAACATAGTCTTACATATTGGAGGGAATCATTGTTATATATTCATGCGTGGATGGATGTTGACAAAGTAAGTTGAGGCTGATCCTGGTTCAGGATCATAGTATAAGTTGGTTTTTTTGTTTTTTGTTTTTGTTTTTGTTTTTGTTTTAAAGAGAGAGGGACAGTGAGAGAGACAGAGAAAGAGAGAAACAACTTTATTTAGTTTTTCACATGGCCTTAGTTGCTCCAACACTCAGTTGTGTACGTGGTGCTGGGGTTTGAACCCGGGTCCTCGTGCTTGCCAGGCAAGCGCCGAAACCGCTGAGCCACTGCTCCAGCCCCAATAGCATAAGTTTTGAAAGGGCCTGCATTAACCTTTTTATAACTGTGTAGTTTGATGGCATTAAGCACATTCATAGTGATGTGCCACTGTCACCACCATCCATTGCCAAAACTTTTATTGTTTTCCAAAAGAGACGCTGTACAAACCCTTGTAAATTTCCCACTTCCGCATCTCCCCCACCCCGTGGTCTCCTCCTACTTTCTTTCTTTGCGAATTTGACTGCTCCAGATACCTCACTGTGCAATTACTCATGTCTGTCCTTTTGCGATGACTGATTTCACAGTACAGTGTCTGCAAGTTTCTTCCTTGTAGCACTGAATTTCCTGTCTTTTGAAGTCTGAATAGCATCCCATTGACCATGTGTAGCACAATTAATTTATCCATTCATCCCTTGGTGGGGTTGTTTCCCCCGTTTTGGGGGCGTAATGCTGCTATGAACATCAGTGTGCAAACACCTGCGTGGATGCCAAGTGCACATGACACTGAAACCCTAACTAGGTCAAGAACAGAACGTTACCGGGCGTGCACAGAGTCGAGAGTAGAGCAGAACGGATCCAAGATGTTCCCTGCCCCTTTCCAGTGCTTCAGCTCCACCTTAAGGTCTTGGGATTGGATGCTCATTTTCTCTACCGTGAGGGGTTTGGAAGAGATGTTTGCAAAAATACAGTTCACAATCTAGAAAGCCACTGGAAGAGTTGAGATTTATGCAGCTTCGTCCTTAAAATATCCAGGGAAGGAAGTTTGACACATGTGGGACTTGTGACTTAGCTGACTTTGGCTGTCGCCCTGGGTTGTATTCTTCAAGGATCCTGTGGCGAGGAGCGTGGTTCAAATCTATCTGGAGACTCCTGCTACTATGTCAGCTTCTGCTGGAGCCTGGCTCGGAAGCCCCACATGGGAATTCCCTGGCCAGGTCCTGCCTTCCTGCCTCACTTTCCTTCCTTCCTCCTTTCTTCTCACATGGTCTTCTCTGTCTTTCCTTTTCTTTTTTTTTTTTTTTTAAAGGATGTATTGGTGACCCCTGCTGTGCCAGACACCCTGCCAGTCCCTGTAGGAGACCAAAAAAAAAAAAATTGAACAAGGTGTGATATTTGACATGTGTGTTTAAAAATGGATCTGCAGCCAAGAGCAACATTCCTGATGCCTGACAGCCAAGTGCCGAGTGCCAACAGCAGCCTTACAAGAAGCCAGCCCAAGCACCCGTGGAGATTGGGTTTGTGGCAGCACCAGGGAACAGAGACTCCCCGCAGCTCTCAGGAATGGCAGCACCATGCTCTTGTGTCCCTGTAGCCAAGTCAGGCACAATTCTCTAACGCGCTTTGAAACATGGTCACAGCATCCTGCTAAACACGCTGTAGAGGTGCTACTTTTGTGACTAAGGAGAAACAACTGAATTTCAGACATCAGTGAAACCCACTGGGGTTGCTAATCCTTCTTAGAGGCACTTGGGACTTCTGTGACTTTCTTTTCTTTCTTTCTGTTTTGGTAATGGGGATTGAACTCAGAGGCCCTTAACCACTTAACCACATTCCCAGGTCTCTTTTATCCTGAGACAGGGTCTTGCTAAGTTGCTGAAGCTGGCTTTGAACTTGTGGTCCTCCTGCCTCAGCCTCCCGAACCTCTGGGATTACAGGCGTGGGACACAGCACCCAGCTGCTTGTGACTTTCTTAAACCCTTACTACTCCTCGGGGTTTGTTTTTCTTTCCCACAGCTGTCCGAGCCATGCTCATCTCTACCACCTCTGTCATCCATTGCTCCAACGTCATGATGTCGTGACCTTATATCATGGTGTTACCCCATGCTAGGTGTTCTCTAGAGAGTTGAGACAGTCCCCTAGCTGGCTTCCCTTTTCTTGATCTTAATCCATGAAAACCCATCCTCTGCTGTAGCTGGTGTGATACTTGGAGAGCAGGGCTCAGTAAACTTTTTCTGTAAGGAATGAGGTAGCACGAGTTTTACACTCGATGGGCCCCGTGGTCTCAGTAGCACTTATCGGTTTTACTATTTCAGTATGGAAAGGGTTGTGTCCCAATAGACTTTATTTGCAGAGTTGGCTCCCAGAGGAAGTTGGCTGACCCCTGCTGCAGCGCACAGATCAGCCCACATCACCCGCTCCTGCCCTTTCTTGCCCCCCCCACCCCTTGAGGGAAGCCTTATATTTCTCAGCATGACACATGCAAGGTTCTTCCTCTCACTGTGGCCCCTGCTGGAGGCCTCCACGCTTCATCTTGCAGTTCTGAATTCCCAGAACACCCTGCTGTTTCAGACCTGCCCCCCAGGGGATGATCAACGCCCCTCCCCCTGCCTATCAAACTACTCTTTTCCAAAACCTGCTCAGACGTCAACCGCCTGGAACTTTCCCTGTTCCGTTTCCCTGATTAGATCCCTGCCCTACCTGTCCTCTCTGGGCCTTGCATTTACTTCTCTTATTAACAACTTTCAAAGTGTGCTGTGAACTCCTCAGACGGCATCAGATGGTTCTTTGAATTCCCAGTGCCCAACACAGTGTTTATCATGTAGCAAACACTTAATGAATACACACCACTAAACTAAAATGTCATCTAAGTAGAATCTTTTACAGCGGCTTTAGTGAGATGTGATTCATGTATCACACAATTCACCCATTTAAAGTGTGTGCATCAACAGATTTTAGTGTGTTCATAGGTCTATGCAAACATCATTACAGTCAGTTTTATAGCATTTACATCAACTTGGGGAGAAGTCTGTGCCTTTAAGGATCAGCCTTATCTTCTCATTCACCCACCCTGAACCACTGCCAAGCTACTTCCCATCTCTATATGGTTAATTCTGGATATTTCCTGCAATTGGAATCATATAACATATGGTCTTTTATTTGGCTTATTTCACTTACCCTAGTATGTTCAAGCTTCGTCTGTGTTGTATCGTGTGTTATTTTTTATGGGCAAGTAATATTCCAGTGTATGCTATACCACATTTTGTTTACCCAGTTATTGTTGAGGGATATTTAGACCTTTTGGCTCTGATGAACAATACTACCATTTTGTTTGAACTTGTATAAGAACTTGCTTTTTTACAGTGGAAGTGCTGGGTCATATGCTTAATGTTTTGAGGGGTGGCCACCAAACTATTTTTCACCATGACTGCATGATTATAAATTCCCACCAGCAATGTGTGAGGGCTCTAATGACTCCATATCTTTACCAACAATTAACACTTTCTACCAAAATTTTTTTTTCAAAAGATTATAGCTATCCTCATGGGTATAAAGTAATATCTCATGGTGGTTTTGATTTACATTTGTCTAATGACTAATGATGTCGAGTGGACTTTGCATGTTAGCTGTTCATATACTTTCTTTCAATTCTTTGCCCATTTATTTTTCAGTTCTGGAGATGGAACCCAGGGCCTCACACGGGCTAGGCAAGCAGTGTACAGTGAATTCTACCCTCAGGCCTTTGCCCGGCTTTTAATTGGATTGCTTGTCTTTCATTTTTTAATTGCAGGAGTTTTGACATATTCTTTACACTAGACCTTTATTAGACACGTGCTTTACAAATGCTGCCTCCCGCCCTCGTGGCTTGTGCCCTCCTTTTCTGGGTGGTGTCTTTTCTTTCCAGTTTGAGTCACATGTACTTACATCTGTTTGGTGAAGACAGAATCAGAAATGTAAACACCCAGGTGCTCACCCTGGAGGGCCCTCAGTCTCTAGGAAGGAGAGGGATGCAACAGATGACAGGACAGCAGAATACGTGCAGTGACTACTGGCCATCCCCTGCTTTGCCACCCCCACTGCTGCCAGTGAAGCATCTGGACAGTATTTTTTGATGCACAAAAGTTTTTACTTTTGACCAAATCCAATTTATATGCTTTTCCTTTTGTTGGCTGTTATGGTTTCTTCTCGGAGTTTTGCAGTTGAACTTTGATGTTCAGGACTTTGATCCATGCTGTGTTGATTTTTGGAAGTGGCCTGGGGTCTGGATCTACCCTAACGCTTTGGCACGTGGCTGGTCAGTTATTCCAGGGCTGCTGTGGAGAAGAACTGACCTTCCCACATTCTTTCTCTGAATACTCTTGGCACCTTTGTCCAAATCAATTGACCACAAATGTGTAGATTTGTTCCTGCATTCTCAATCCACTGATACTGAGCTGTGTGTCTCTTACACCTTGTGTGTCTCTTCCACCTTGACTTTTAATGTGTTTTGAAACCAAGTAAGTTCTCTCATCTGTGGAAGCTAGAATACATGGGGAAGCAGTATGTTAGACGGCTAAGCTAATAATAACTTCAAATTGTATGATTCTCACCGCAACAGGGAGATGACTCCCTAGGATATTTGGAGGTGTAGGGAGGGGAAGGCGGGGAGGGTGCAGGAAGAACTCCTAGGAGACTGGAGGGTGGGAATATGGGAGAATCATCTCAGAAGGAGATCTCTGTCCTCCACAAGATACCCATTTAATTCAGGAGTTCTTCTGGGGGAAACAGCAACAGGGGGAACCCAAGCTGGGCATCCATGCTATGGCATTAGCCCTGGATAACTAAGTATATATACATTGGTTCTTGAATGTTTGATAATGTTTCCCCCTCAATTGTGTCTCTATATCCATCTAATAATTTTTTTAAAAAAAGGAAAAGAAAAAAGAAACCAAGTAAGTGAGTGCTCTTGTTTTGTTCTTCCTTTAAAAATAATGTGACTATTCTGAGTCTTCTGCATTTCCAAATGAATTTGAGAATCAATCAACTTGTCAAATGATGATTGATATTCCAACCAGGATTATATTCAATCTAGAGAGCAGTCGGGGAGTATTCCCATTAAGATATATAAAGTCTTACAGTCCATGAACAACTGGTGCTTTGCCATTTATTTAGATCATCTAAATCCAGTTCCTTTCAACAATGCTTTGTGGTTTTCAGAGTATGAATTTTGCACTTCTTTTGTTTAATTTATTCCTATATTTTTGGATACTATTATTAAGTGGGATTGATTTCTTAATTTCACTTTCAGATCATTCATTGATGTATTGTTCTTGCATCCGGTCACCGAGCTGAAATCATTTGTCAGATCTAGTAGTTTTTTTTTAGTAGAGTTGTTGGGATTTTTTAAATGCACATACGTATATGAGTACAGTCTTAAAACGAGAGTAGGTGTTTATGAAGTGGCTTTGTGGTGTTCCAGAATAGGGAACAACTGTGTTTTTGTCAGCTTTTGTGTCACTATGACCAAAATATCCAACAAGAACAACTAAGAGAAGTTTATTGGGGTTCATGGTCTCAGAGGTGTCAGTCCGTAGACAGCTGGCTTATTGCTCTGGGCCTTGGGCAGGATATCATGGGGGAAGGGTGTGACAGAGGGAAGCTGCTCTCTTCATCACAGCAAGGAATCAGAGAGGGGCAGGGGAGGAGAGAACAGGGAAGATGAACCTCTCCAGGGCACACCCCCAGTGACCCACCTCCTCCAGCCTTGCCTTACCGCCCGGTTAATTCAAACTAGAATGGACTGATTAAGTGACAGTTCTCAAAATCTAATCATTTCACCTCTGAATATTCCTGTATCAACAGGAGTTTTGGGAGATACCTTGTATCCGTACCATAATTTTGTGCCTTTGACTCCTGAAAGCTCATGTCTGTCTCACAATGCAAAATGTATTAAGTCTATCTCTAAGAGTCCCACAGTCTTAACAGTTTTAGCATTGCCCCAGAGTCCGAGTTCAAAGTCTCCTGTGAGACTCAAGGCAAACTCTTTCTGTGAGCCCCTCTAAAAATCAAAAGCAAGTTCCCTATATCACTATAAAATGGCACAGAGCAAACATTCCCAATCCAAAAGGGAGGAGTTGGGGCATGGAAAGAAAGGAAGAAGTGAAAATAAACCAAATCCCAGCTGGGAAATTAGGTCTGGTAACTCCTCATACAGATCTAGGACACAAGTCTCAAGATGTTTTTCCAAAGGACTTGGGCAGCCCAGTCCCATTGGCCTTGTAGGTGTGACACACATGGTCTCTATTTTAGCCTGGCTCTCTCCGCAGTCCAAAGCTTTTCTCAGGAGACTTTCCACTGGCATCTCTTAGTTCCCGGGTCTCTAGTGCAGCTTACCCTTTACCTTCATGGTTTCCTGCATGGCTCTTTCAGGAACAGCCCGCAGGGACTCCAACCCTGCTACACTTTGCCTCGTCTCCCAAGCCTTCCTTTAAAGTTTACATCCTGTATTCCTGAATAATTTGGATGATGCCAAGATCTGTTCTCAGCTCACATACTACCCAGGCCCTCTGGGGTCACAGCTGCAGCAACCTCTGAGTACCTCTACAGCTCAGCACTGTGAAACAACTTCCTAGCCACTCTGGGGAACAGGGTACCCCCATCTCAAAGGCATTTTCTCCTCTGTAGCCTGGAACTTGTAGTGGGTGTGGTCTTGCAAATTCCTGAGATGCCCTTGAATCATCTTTTCTATGATCTCTGTGCAAAGTACTTAGCATCTCTTTACGGGCTGAAAGGCCTTCAGTAAGCACAACTTCCTTGGCCCCAGCTTTACAAGCACATTTCTGGCCAATCTGCAATTTAAAACAAAACAAAACAAAAGAAACAAAAACAAACAAACAAAAAAACCCTTTAGTGCTGCTTTCTGCTCCTGATTCTTACAGTGAACCTGCCTAAAATCTTCCAGCAATACCCATGCCACCGAATGCTGTGCTGCCTTGAAATACTTTCTGCCAGATTAATTAGTCCATAACCTTTAAATTTAGCTTCACACAAAGTCTCAGGATGCAGGCAAAATGTCGCCAAGTTCTTTGCAGAATATAACATGAATACTCTCTAGTCCAGTTCCCAACAGAGTCCTCATTTCCCCCTGAAACATCATGAGCCCAGTCTACTTTCCTATCAAAAATCTAGTCTTCCAAGCTCCCACCAGAATCAACCATTAAGCTCTGCTTACAACATTCTAAAACTTTTCCAGTCTGCATGTATAAACTTTTAAAAAATTCCTCCTGCAAACCATTTCCAAAGACTTCTGGACCACATGGTCAGGTTAGTCACTGCAGTGGCCCTATTCCCAGCATCAATTTCTGTTTTGGTCAGCTTTTGCATTGCTGTTACCAAAACACCCAAGAAGAACAACTGATAGGAGGAAAAGTTTATTGGGGCTCATGGGTTCAGAAGTCTCCGTTGCTCTGGGCCCAAGATAAAGTAGAACATCCTGGAGAAAGGTGTGACAGAGAAGAGCTGCTCCCCTCATGGCAGGAAGGAAGCAGAATGAGAGAGAGAGAGAGAAAGAGAGAGAGAGAGAGAGAGAGAGAGCTGGGGGGAGTGCAAGGAAGATGCACCCTTCCAGGACAGCCCCCAGTAACCTGCCTCCTCCAGCTATGCCCCACCTGCCCAGAGTTACCTGCAGCCAGTCTATTCAAAGTAGGATGGACCGATTAGATCACAGGGATCATGATTTAATCATTCCCCCTCAGAATATTCCTGCATTAGCAGGAGCTTTTAAGAGGACTTTTCACATCCAAACCATAGCAAAGGGTAAAGGAGGAAGCTGATGCATGCAAACCAGCGTGGCTGGCGCTCAGGGTGGCAGGTTGAAGCTAGTTCTTGTCATCCTAAAGACAGTGGTAGCATCCGACAGCTGGAAGTGGGAGCTATGTCTGGAGACGCAGTAGGAATACTAGAATCATTCTTAAAAGGAAGTCCAGTGGAAGTTTATAATCAATACCAATGCTGATCAGCTGTAAGTTAACTTAGTCTGTCCCCCCAGCATAAGAACCTCGAGTCTCTGGCACACGCCACTACCTGTGGATACCATCATCTTGATGGGGATCCGGTTCCAGCTGGCATAGTGCAGCCCAGCCCAGCCTGCTTCACCGATGTGGCAGTTGGTGCCTGCTGCTGCTCCCTGGGCTTCTGGATGGGAGCCAATGCTGCAACGGTCAGCAGAAGCCCAGGTCTCAAGCCCTCAGCGAGCTTTAATGCAGCCCTCCTATCCCACTCTCATGCAGCCAGGCATCTCCAAACAAGCCCAAGGTGCAGCTGTGGCTCTGTACCTGCCACTCCTGTCACTGTGCCTTCTGGGTGTGGCTATCTTCTCAGAAGCACAGGCCTGAAGAACTGATTCTAGGCCCTGGTTACAAAGCTCACATGAGAGTCTGGCCTGGCAGCTTCTGGAAGTAGAGAAGTTGGAAAGGGCATCTGAAGGCAGGGCCCTGCCTGAGGCACAGGCCAGCTAAGCTGGGTCACACCTCCTAGGGACTGAGCTATGGAGGTGTCTGTCACCTGTTGATGGATCGTGTCTCAGAAACACTGGTTTGTGCACTCCCTCCTGCCCAGGACTCCCACAATCTCCCACTCAGTACACTTACCTGACCCCACCCATCTGAGCCCTTCCCTGCCTCAGTGGCTGTGCCTGGACCAACTCTGGCACTCCTTCCCCAGGAATCGGTGTTCTGTGAGCCCCACCGCTGGGAACACCGGGTGGGTTAGCAGTAATGGCACTGCTTCTCAAGGTTAATACCATTCAGGGCCTCACTTCTGTCTCCCCTGCCTGCCTGTTGTGGGCTTGAACATCTTCCTCAAAATCAAGACACCCAGGAGGCTGGAGTGGTGGCTCGGCGGTTACAGCGCTTGCCTGGCATATGCAAGTACACGGGTTCAAACCCCAGCACCCACGTACACAACTAAGTGTCGGAGCAACGAAAGCCGTGGGAAAAACTCAATAAAAATTGATTCTCTCTGTCTCTCTGTCTCTCTCTCACTATCCTTCTCTCTTTAAAAAAAAAAAAAAATTCAAGACACCCAGACCAACTTGGCTGCTGGTGTTAGCTCTGAGAAGTACGTATGAAAGTGTGGGGGGCGGTTAAAACCTGCTTCTCAAGGGGCGTGTTAAGAGTGCTTGATGGGTAGAGTGCTGCCTGTCCTGGATTTTGTGTGGATCATTCCTCATTTTGAATTGCGCTAGTTACCACCTGCCATGTAGTGAGCATGAGCCAGTCACTGTACAAGGTACTTTAGACTTCTTGCATAACCCATAAAGGCTCCAGCCCTCTCTCTGTTTGCAGAAGCCGTGCTGGAATGAGTTCACTCTCAGACTCTGGCGCCATGTTCTTCCAACTCGATCCATGTTTGCATTTTTCTTAGGGATTAGGGGTTGGACAATTTGAACCCAATAGGCATCCTTATCTCAAACCATTTCTGCATTGCTTTTAAGCGCTGACTGTGGATTTTCTCTTTCCCTTGTCTGTGAGCTCTATGCTGGAGAGGTATGTGCCTATTATGAGTTTCTGATCCAATCCAGGAGTCTCCAGATGGCACATTCTAAAGTGTTTGTACCTTCAGTCTCCCTGGGAAGCAGCCTAGTTAAAAAGAGATTCCACCCAGAGCCAGAGGTGGACTGTGGGGAACCCCAATTGGTCACAACAAATTATGCCAACAGAGGCCTCTTTTTGGAGACTGAAAAATATTCAGCTCGGTATGCCTACCTTCTCACCACCTCGCTGTGCTCTGAACATTCCCGCTCTGTGGCCAGAAATAGACGAGACTGGGGAGGAATCCTTGGCCAGGGGCCAAATGGACCAGCCCTGGCTGGGCCTGGTGTCAAAGTCTCCATTCTTGTCTGAGGTAGTTCAGAAGGCCTGCCACATCCCGCACCCACTTCCCTCGTCCTCCAAACACACCCCATCCACCCACGACAGCCCCTAACATGCAGGAGTGTGTTCTGTGTGGCCAGAAGCAGCAGCCCAGCCACAACTGGGACCCACTGTGTGCTGTGTTCCTGGCCGTGAGCAAGGTCCTTCCATCACTCCTGTTGGGCTCAGCAGGAATCCCAGGCAGGGAAGGTCCAATGGAGGAGACAGACCCTCCTTTCCCTTGACCCCAAATGGCTCCATCTGTCAGAGAGGTCAAGTAGGGCACTTTGTCTGGGTGACAGAATTCAACTGAGCTCCCGGCCCCACTGTTTTAAGCAAGTACCCAAAGCAGTGTCCACTGCTCTCAGCTGAAATGTGGCTTGGTAGTCTTTGCCATGTTTCACATCTAGGACAGGCAGGACCATGCCTGGATGCTCCGAATCACAAGGTACAAAGCAAGAGCTGGAGGTATGACTCATTTCCTTGCCCTCTGGGGACCAAAGAGGCCAGGCACATGATGGGGCCCTATAGGTGCCAGCTGTAGGAAAGTCCTGCACCCAGATGTTGTGTTGGGGGAGAGGACGGTTACAAGTATCAGGTGAGGATCAGGTAGGTAGGGTAAGAGCAGTTTGAAGGACCAAAACTCAGTGTCCAGATGGGATCGATGTCTTCTGCCTTATCTGCATGAGTAGGAATTACTGTTGCTATTGACAACATTGATATCTGTTGTCATTGACTAGGAACCAGTTTGTCACACTGGCCGTTATCTGAGTGGGTGCCTCAAAGTCAAGCTTCTGTGGCAAGAGGCCACAGTTTGAGTTCGTCTTTTTAAAGACACACTGGGGAGTCAGTAACCACTTGGCTTTGCAGAAAGTATTGTTAAGCAGGTGAGTTCTTAGGCCACAGGTTGTCCTTTGCTGGAAGAAGCTGAAATGATTCAAAAGATTGCTTTTACAAGAAGAAAACTATTTGAACAGACCCAAAGGAAATCTCCCCGCTCAGAGATTTGGGGAACAGGCCTTTCATGTTCCTTCCCAGGCGGACCCAGCCCTTGAGAGAGTCGTCTACAGAAAGGGACCTGGAAATGCCAGCTTTAGCTTTTTCCCTTTTCCTCTTGGAGCCCTGTTGGGTCAAAATTAAATAAAACTTCATTAAGGTCTGCAGATGTCCATGCATTATCAGGACTGCCACTCCTGGAATCAGGAATCAGGATTCTGATATGTACTGGCAAGTCCCTGGGATGACAGATGTCCTCCAACGAATGATGTCTATCAGGTGATTGAAATGGCACTGTTCCGATCAATTCAGAAACTGGAGTAAGATCAGGGTTGAGAGCCTCTTTCCCTCCCTCTGACATCAACCTCACCCCAATTCCCAGCAGGACCAGCAAGCATTGCTTGACGTAAGTCCTGCTTAGAAATGTTGCTTGAAGGGGCTGGAGCGGTGTCTCGGTGGTTACAGTGCTTGTCCAGCATGTGCAAGTACATGGGTTCAAACCCCAGCACCCACGTACACAACTGAGTGTCAGAGCAACAAAAGCCATGTGAAGAACTCGATAGGAATGATTCTCTGTCTCTCTCTGTCCCTCTCTCTCTCTCATTCACTGTCATTCTTTCTTTGGAAAAAAAAAAAGAAAGAAAGAAATGTTGCTTGCAGTCTCCCTGGAGCCCTGTGTCCCATAGGCTTGGCACAGTTCAGCACAGTTTAAGCAACGTATATGAATTCAGCTTTTCTTTTCTTTTTTACAGAGAAAGAGAGAGTCAATTTTATTTATTTTTTCATCTGGCTGTTGTTTCTCTGACACTTTGTTGTGTATGTGGTGCTGGGGTTCGAACCTGGGTTCTCACACATGCCAGTCACAAGCTCCAACTGCTGAGCCACCACCCCAGCCCCGAATTCAGCTTTTCTTATTTAGATCATTAAACTTTTCTCCAATGTTATGTATTGTACAAATGTGCGTTCCTAACCAGGCATGGAGCCTGTCATCCCAGCAACTTGGGAGGCTGAGGCAGGAGGATCACAAGTTCAAGGCCAATCTTGGCAATTTAACAAGATACTAAGAAACCTTCAGACCCTGTCTTAAAAAATAAAAAGGACTTGGGATGTAGCTTAGTGGTAAAGTACCCCTGTGCTCAATACCCAGTGCCAAAATTAAAATAAAAATAAAAGTAAGTGCATTTGTAGATTCCAAGTGTGGTGTTGCAAAAACTGGATCCAGAAAGCCCTACCTAGGCTTGTCCTCAAGAGCTCCTAATTCCCCAAATAACACTTGGGAAAAATTGGAGATCAAAATTAAGTGCAACCCACTGAATTATGCAGCTAAGCCTCAACCAAAGTTGTCCCTGGCACTTGAGAGCCTGATTGGGGTTAGCAGGCGGCACGTGTTAGGACCAAGATGTATCAGCTGATATTTTATGATCAGGAACTTAAAGAGTGTGATCTTTGATTTTTAAGTAGGTATTCCTTATTTAAAAGTTGATTTTAAGTATATATAATTTCTATTTTACAGACAAAACACCAGGACTTAGAAAACTGAGGTCATAGAGTTATTGAGTGGTAGAAATGTGATTGGAACCAGTTCCGTGTGACTCTGATGCCCTGGTCCATGGGACCTACTGTCACTAGAGAAGTAGCAGCACTTCTGTCCTGTTCCAGGAGGAAGAGTGTGCTGCTGTCTCAGTGGTTAGCGGAGCAGGACAGGGTGGGGGTGCACAAGGTGCTGGGGAGTAGGGAGCTGATTCCAGCTGCTATTTGTCAGGAGCACCTTGAACCCTGAGTCCCAGCTGAGTGGAGAAACCCTTTCCCTGTCTCTCAGACACCCCCTTGGGGCTCAGTGCCTCTCGTAGCAGAGCCTATACTGTATTCAGCTGTGTGCACAGCATGTTCTTGAAAAGATTGAATCAAATTGGAAAATGTCCTCAGCTACTTAGTCACGAGCCCAGTGAGAAAATATTGGGGATATAATTTACCACTTTCTGATAAGCCAGTGAAGGCCAACCTCCTTCTGGCAGTCAGTCACCAGCGTTTTCTCCATCAGTCAAATGCTTTAGCCCTTAGGCATGCTGCCTGGAGCCCTCTGCGGGTGACCTCCTCCCAGACTCAACTGCGTGAATGATTAAGAACATCTGCAAAGTTCCTGGAGCCCACTTGAATGAAGGTTCAATAGAATACTCTCCCAGGTGGGCTTTCCTCTCGCAGAACAGACCCAGCGTGCCCGTGCAACCCCAGCCTGGCTTGATGTGTGTGAGCTGAGCTGCAGAAATTCTCAGTTCATCTGCCCTGTTCAGCTGACCCAGTTGGCAGACCCTCTCTGCTTGCGTTTAGGCTCTAGGATTCTGGAATTTCCATGATGCCTGGTGATGCAACTTCACTGGCTCAGCTCTTCTTGGACTATCAGTGGGAAGAGACACCCTCGGAAGCCTGCGAAGGGGGATGCTGAGAAGAGATCCTCCTGTCGTCCAGCCACTCTCCCGACTGGGGCTCGAAGGCCTGACTCCAACCAGGCCTTCTGGTTCTTTGTGAAATGAAGATCTCTGACTGAGATGGACAGAGCAGATCTGAAGAAGAGAAAGGTGACTTTCATCCATCCATGTGTCTTCAGACATCCAGAAGGGCAGATGGGGAACGCACTGTGTTAACATTGAAGCATCAGAAAAGGCAAGAGACGTAGGTACTTCCCCACAGTGCTGCGGTGGCCACGAGGGTCAGCACAGTCACCCAGGATGCGTGGCAGCTTTTCCCTCCTGTGAGTTGGGTAGGTGCCAGTGTGGAAAGTGACTTTAACAAGGCAGTAGCAACAAGCGTGAAGCCCCCCAAGAGAGAAGCCCAGGTTGGGGATGTGTTCCAAGTCCCTTGTAACAAAAGCAATACTATTTAAAACAAAATATGCTTTTTTTGTTTATCAGATGAAAGAAAGTTGTTTTGTTTTGTTTTGTTTTTCAGGGCTGAGGACCGAACTCAGGCCCTTGCGCATGCTAGGCAAGTGCTCTGCCACTGAGCTAAATCCCCAACCCCCTAAAAGAAAGTTTAAAAATGCAGTTATAGCCAGAGTTTTGAGGTTTGGGGGGACCCCACATACTGCTGGCTGAGCTCTAAGTGGCAGTTTTTCTGGAAGGCAGACTAATATGGTCTTGCAGAAGTGTAGACTTTTTGTATATACTTCGTATACATCTTACTCTTAGGAATTGATCCAGAGATTAGTTTCAACAAGAAGGATATTCATTTCAACAATGTGTGAAACGATTTAGAAACATTTTGGTGTATCCATATTACCAAATACGATGTAGCAGAAAAAAAAAAACCCAGGGGGTACTGCTTACTGGTAGAGAGCTTGCCTAGCATACACAGGCCTTGGGTTCCATCCCCAGCACAACTAAAGAAAGAAAGAAAGAAATATTAAATAAAAGGAAAAAGTCAATGAAGCAGCGTTTGCAATACACTGTTCAATTTGAAAAGCAGTTGACAGTGTAGAATGTAGAAATTTCCAATCTGTAAAATGAAATATGTACAGAAAAAAAAAAAAAACCAACCCCAGAAGAGTAGACGCTAGGAATTCCCTAGTGGCTACCCCAGCAGTGCCAACAGAGATATTGCAAGTTATTTTCTTTCTTTTACCAGTTTCCATTTTTCCAGATTTTTATTATCAACTTGTATGGGTTTCACGACAAAGAGCAAAAAAAATCCAGTTAAGTCATTTTTAAAAGGAGAGGGAAGCAGCTGGGTCTGTTACAGTCCCCTGGAGGAGGGAGCAGAAGGCCCCACACAGGAAGCAAGAAATTCAGGAGCACTTTTCCAGGAAAGACTTAGGCATTGAGTGCTGGACATTCCCAGAGTGCAGAGTCCAGGGAAATGGGTGGAGCAGTTTATAGATAATGCAAATGCAGAGATTAAGAGTTCTCTTAGCAAACTGCAAGATCACATTTTCTCCATTTGTTTCTGGAACAGAATGAGAGGATCTGGAGGCCTCTGAAGCCCTTGTGGGGATGGGAAGGGAGGCAAGTGCCTGGCTCGGACAGCAGAGCATCTGCTGAGGGACACAGCCCAGCCTGGCCTGGCCTGGCTTGCACGTACCCTCAGGGCAAACCTGAGGCAGCTGACCTTCTGTGCACCTCAGTTTCCTCCTGAGGACACTAATGCTGCCTACTGCCTCGGGTGATTTAAAACACTAGAGTACAGTAGTCCCCCCTTATCTGCAGGGGTCCCGCAGTGGGCAGCTGAAGCCACAGGTAATATTAGAGAGATGTATAGTATAGAGAGACGAAGGTCTCTCTCTCTCTATATATATATATAAATATATAGAGAGAAATTATATATATATATAGATAGATAGATTATATATCTATATCTATATAGAGATTATATATATATAGAGAGAGAGATGATATATATATATAACCACCATAGATACATACTTATGATGAAGTTCAATTTCTAAAATATGCACAGTAAGAAATAAAAATAACATAATAAATTTTAAAAATTATTATAATATACTATAGAACAGTTCTGCATAGGTGACCCCCCAAACATCTCTGTATTCACCCTTCCTCTGGCACAAATTCCCCTTTGCTTTTTCATAATTTCATGGATACGAGATTCATTCTTACCATAGATTTTAGCAACCTTGGCTCATGACTTATTTTTTCTTTTTAAGTTGGAAACTTTAAAGGAAGCACTTTATAGCTTCTTTGAATGACCAGCATTAGTACTCTTGTACTTTGGAGCCAGTTAAACATTTAGTAAAAGAATGGTTTACTTGAACACAAGCCCTGTGGTACAAAGTCAGTCATAAGAGAAGCCACTGAGTAGCTGCTGAGTGGGTGGGGTATACAAGGAAGACACAGGTCACACTGGACAGAGGCATGATTGACAGCTGGGGAGACAGAGTGAGTGGCCCAGGACAGTGAGGTTTCATCCTGCTTCTCAGAACAGCTGCACAATTTAGAACATGAATTGTCCATTTCTAGAATTTTCCACTTAATATGTATGGAATGCAGTTGGCCATGGGCAACTGAAACCCTGGACTGCGGGGACTGCCATGTGAATATAAGAGTTGCTTTGCGGCAGTTTGTAAATCACTCTGTGTGACATTTGGCAAGTCAAGGCCTTTCTGTCTGTAATTTCCACAACAAGATAAAGGGGCCGTGTCGAAGAGGGAAAACCTTCTGGAATTCACAGTTGGGTCGCCTAGGCTCGGACACCTCAGTCCATGAACATGTACGGATGTTCATGTTCCCAGCTAGACTGTCAGCTTCGTGCGTGCCGTGGCAAGGAACACTTCCACCAGACCTACACCAGGACCTTATGCGATGACCAACTCCATGTTTGCTGAGTGAATTAATCAGTTTGGCGTGGTGAGCTGGATGGAGATTAATAATAATAGGTTTATTTCCTAATCCATCACTTCCAAATGTTTGGGGATTGTGATGACATGGATAGGGTTTGAGTGTGTCCCCCAAGGATTCGTGTGTCGAAATTTGATCCATTGTGAGGGGAAAGTGTAACTTGACCATGGTGTTAGAAGGTGGGGCCTGGGAGGGTTAGGATTAGATAAAATCATTAGCATGGGGCTGCCATGATTGAATCCTCTTTATAAGAAGAGGGAGAGAGACCAAGAGACACTTTTGTACTCCCTGAATCTTGCCCTGTGTTGCCTTCTGCCTTGGGACCTGCTGACAGGAGGCCGTTGCCAGACATAGCCCTTCCCCTCCAGAACCATGAATCCTAATCAACCTCTCTTCTTCATAACTTACCCAAGCTATGGTGTTGCATTATTGCTTCATGACTTAATTCCACTGGGGCCAGTCAATATATTTCACTGGTTGTATTGAGACCTGCTTTGTCACCCAACTTGGGATTTGTCATGATAGATCTTCCATGTGTCCCTGAAGCAAATCTGTCCTGGTAGTCACTGAGCACAGTTTATGGAAACTTGTGAATTAGGTCAAGTTTGTTAATTTTGCCATTTACAAATTCAGTGCCCGGGTTTTCTTGTGTGTTTCTTCTGTCAGCTGAGGTGTGTAAAATCTCCCATTGTGATTAGGGCTCTGTGATTTCCTTTTAATTCTATGGCTAGTTCATACATTTTGAGATGATGCATATAAGTTTAGCAGAGTTGGATCTTCCTGGTGGATTGACATTTCCATTACCATAAATTATTTCTTTTGGTCTCTAGTAATAATTCTTGTCTTAAAGTCGACTTTATCTCACTTTGTACTAGCTTTCTCTCTGTTTTTTTTTTTAAGAGAGAGGGACAGAGAGAGAGAGAATCATTTTTTTTTCATTTAGTTTTTCATGTGCTTTCTTTGCTCCAAGACTTTGTTGTGTACGTGGTGCTGGGGTTTGAACCCGCGTACTTGTGCATGCCAGGCAAGCGCTGTAACCACCGAGCCACCGCTCCAGCCCCAATTGGCTTTCTCTTGACTAATGCATGCATGGTGTATCTTTTTCCATCCTTTTACCTTAAATCTGTCTCCTGTAAGAAATATAAAGTCTGATTGGAAGTTAAATTCCTTCGGAAAATCTTGGTCTTTTAATTGGGTATTTATCCATCTAATTATTGCTCGGTATCTCTTCAAATATTTGCTCCACACCTTCTTTCTCTTCTCTTCTTTGGGATTCCAAGGGTATGGATTTTGGACTTTTCTAACCATTCTATGCCCTCACGCGTTCAGTCAGCCCTTTGGAGTCCCCATCTCGAAGCCCAGGGCTGTCTAACAAGTCCCCCTGGCCTTTGGCAGGCTCTGAGCTCCAATTTTTGTCCTGTTGGCCCCTGGAGTTTTGCTTGGCCTTTCAGCCTGTTGACCCCGACTTGGAAGGACAGAGACAAACGCGAACCTCTCTTCTCTGCGCTTCCTGCTCTCTGGAGTCTTGGCTCGCTGAGCCCTCGCTGCCTTGATTTGCTGACACGGTAGCTTCTCAGTGTCCTCTGGAGCAGTCACATTCCACTTCCGGACGGGGTAGACTCTTGATAAACGCACCATGAGGAGGTTCCGTCACTGTGGGAACTTCGTAGACAGGGCTTGCAGCAGGTGGAGCCTTGACACGGACTGTCCGCGCAGTAAATGGCTGCAGGAGGCTGCTGCTGGCATGACAGCGTCCCAGGGACGTTAAATGGGTTTATAAGTCAAAGGAGCACAGTCTTAAGGAGGGACACAGGACGTACTTAACCAGAACCGTAGGCATTTATTGTCATTGTCACCCACTCTGTATAATGGTGTGTGTTGGACACGATGGGCAGCTGGTGGGCTTGTTTGCACCAGCATCACCCCGGATGCATGAGTGATGCTTTGTGGGACCCTGTTAGGGTGCCACCAGGTCACTAGTGGTAGAATTTTTTGCTCCATTGTCATCTTATGGGGCCACCATCACGTACACAGCCTGTTGTGGAGTGAAAGTTGTGATGGGTGCCTGACAGGGAACATGCTCAGTATTTTTCTTCTTTTTCTAGTTGTTGGCTAGAAAATTTATATCTGACATGAGCTGGTGTGCCCGAAACAGACACATTGCTTTCTGGAGTTGCCAAAGGGGTGGTTTCTGTTCCCTGGGGCGGAGGCTCTGGTGGCGGAGCCAGACACAACAGTGCAGAGCACAAGTAAAATGTAATTTTAAAGGGAGCAGAGAAGACATCTGAGAGCAGGACCTGGGAAGGTCTCCCAAGGAACAGGAGGGACTGTGGCATTGTCTCTGGAGGGAAGCGGCCAAGGTGCTCTGTACTAGATGACAAATGTAAGCCAGGTACAGGCTGACACAATGGGACAGGTGACATGTAAAGGGCAGGAGTGAGGAGAGGGAGAGAATGACCGTGGAACCGAAGCTAGGAAGGCAGGTTTGCACTGTGCTGAGTCCCAGGCTGAGCCTTGTATGCAATGGGGGTCATTGACATCATTGTAGATTGGGGGTGACCCGTTCCAGCTTCGTCTGCACTAACTGTGGAGCTAATCCTCTCATTATTCATTTTCTCTTTTATACAATAAGAAATTGAGGGGCTGAAGCTGTAGCTCAGCAGTTACGGCACTTGCCTGGCATGCGTGAGGACACAGGTTCGAACCCCCGCACCACGTACACAACGGAGAGTCAGAGCAACAAACGTTACGTGAAAAAGTAAATAAAAAATTGATTCTCTCTCTCTCTCTCTCTTTCTCTCACTGTCCCTCACCCTCTCTTTAAAAAAAAAAAAAGAAGAAGAAGAAGAAGGAAAGAAGAAATTGAATACCTGCCCCTGTACTGCACAAGGTCCCAAGGCATCTGTTGCTGGGAATGTGCTTTGACAGGCGTGGAGAGTAGCCAAACCACCGTTCCGCCTCAGAGCTACATCCTGGTTTGTCAGGCTGTGGTCTGAAGCAGGCTGCCTTGGGAACCCCATCGCTTTCTGACCTTGTGAATCACAGGACGTGAATTGCTGGGTCTCCCATGATACCAGAGGGCTTCCTCTGGCCTGACACCCACAGTGGGGCAATGGGCATGATAAATATCCCTGGGTCATGGAGCTGCCTCTCTTCATGGCTCTGCCTTTGAGAAAATTACCCAGTCCTTCCTCGAAGGTCACGCACTGTGAGCTGAGGAGTGAGATGTCCCTGCCTCTGCCCACATGGGTCCATGAACTGTCTTATGTCCCCATAACTTCCACCTGCTGGTCCTGCTTTTCCTTTGGGACCCCACATCCCAATCTGCTTCCTCCCCCCTGAGATGCACCTGCAGCCTTTTAAGATGGCCCCCCCAACCTCAGGGATCCAAGGTCCAAGACACATACTGTGCCTTGCTACGTATCCTCGCTCTGGAATTAGATGCTCCCCAGGGTATGGTGACCACAACCTTGAAGATTTAAAAGTTTCATTTGGCGAGTGCTTGTAGGGTGACAGTCAGGTAATGTTCAGGAGAGTTCTGTGGGCTCGGTATAAGTGTAACCCCCATTCCATCATTTTATAGATAAGGAAACCGAAGCACAAAGAAGTTAAGTATTTTGCCCAAGATTGCACTGAACGAGGATTCAAACTCAGACCGTTTGGGTTCAGAGTGTACTGTGCCCTCTCTGCTAACTGCTTCCCTGGGTGGTGATGGGCTACTCGGTCCCTCTCCTGTTTGCCACACAGAGCTTACTGCCCCCCTCTGAGCCAGGAGCAGGCTGGTCCTACTCCCTGAGTCCTTCAGGAAGAGACACTACAGAAAGGAGGAGATGGTCCCCACAGCACCTGTGCTTCTCTGACGGTGATGTGTACCTCAGGATGGCTCCGTGAGGCCACCACTTGCAGAATTCCCAGTATGGCTGAAGACAAACCCTAAGGCCTGTTCGAGGGGGCTTTGCCACAGACCTTCGCTGTTGGTGGTCTCACCCTCCTATGGCCCAGAACGTAAGGCACAGTGTGGTCAGAAGTATGGCAGGTGCCCAAAAGCAGAGCAGAGGAAGGTTCAGATGTGTGTGGGAGAAGCGAGGGATGAAGAGGGAGATGCCGAGGTTCCTCTTAGCTCTTCAAAGATCCCATGTCCCTCTGGTCCGCTTGCATCCAGCCAGAATGCTTTACCCTGGAGAACTGGGCAGGTTCATTCAGGACCCTGCCACACTCCCCACGTGGGGCTGCTTCAGGGCAGCACTCAAGCTGATACACCACTTGCAGCTCAGTTCCTGGGGACATATCACCTTCCTATTCAGTCACTGTGTCCATGCAGCCTAGGAAATTTACCTCGAAGTGGCTGGAGAACAGTAAGGCACAAGTCCCACCCTAAGAAGCTGTAACCAGATTGGACACAGGAAAGTACCTGAAGTTAATAGAAGAAGGTCTGGAGCCCAGCGCTGCTTGGCAGGAGTTGGCCCTGGAGGCTGGTTCCGTAGGGATGTGACATGAGGACTGGAGAGGGCCCTGAAGAGTGAAGATGGAAATGATGGAGCCAAGGAAGGTGCATGTGGAGTGGTAGCCTGCACTGGCCCCTCGGAGCTCCTGCCCTCCCTCTCCATGAGCCCCTGCCTCTGTGTCCCCAGGCAGCCAAGCCACATAGGCTCCTCCTGCGGGTTCCCTCACCCTCTGCTTCAGGTTGAGTTGAGTTGGATTTGCCCAATAGGAGGAACCAAAAAGAGATCAGGAAACACGGGAGTGAATGCTGGTGTCCTCCACTCCAACCTGCTGGCTGCCGTGGTGGCTCTGAAACCCTCCAGCAAAGTCCCGGCTCTGGTTCTGGAACTTGCTTTCCTTTGGGAGCCCCTTCAGACCCTCTGGGTGGTCATGCTTACCTCTGTTGCCAACCCAGGGATCCCCATCACTCTTTCTTGAACTCTTGAACTCCCCTTGAACTCTGCCCACATCTCCATAGATTTTTTTTTTTTAAAGAGAGAGGGAGAGAAAGAGAGAGAAGGACAGAATCAATTTTTATTTAGTTTTTTATGTGGACTTTGTTGCTCAGAAGCTTCGTTGTGTACGTGGTGCTGGGGTTTGAACCTGCGTAATCGTGCATGCCAGGCAAGCGCTGTAACCGCCCGAGTCACCATTTCAGTCCCACAGATGGACTTTTTAAAACTTCTCAAATTGAGTTTCAGTACATTCCCTGCCAGGAACCCTACTGAGAAAAAGCATTCCAGAAATATGGAAAGGTAGCTGGGCAAAAGAGATGGGCACCCACAGACCTGTGCGATAGTTGGAGAGGAGATGGGTTGGAACACAGAAAGGGAAGAGCTTTACATACAAAGCCAAGAGTTGTGAAATGAGAGGGTTCTGCAGGTATCTGTAATCCCAAATCCTGCCCTAAGGCATTCTACCCTAACAAGTCTCTCTTTCCTTCCAGGAGGTGCCTGCTGCTTCCCTCTGGCCTGCCCCTAACTGCCCCAGGGCTCCTTCCAAGGAATCCTCCAGCCAGGACAGGGATGGGGAGTCCTGTCTGCTCTTGCCTCTGCAGCTGTTTGGCGGTGCTTGCCTTCCTGCCCTGCCTGAGCCTGGCACAGTATGAGAGCTGGCCCTACCAGCTCCAGTACCCTGAGTACTTCCAGCAACCGGCTCCAGAGTACCACCGGCCCCAGGTGCCTTCTGATGTGGTCAAGATCCAGGTGCGTCTGGCGGGGCAGAAGAGGAAGCACAGTGAGGGCCGCGTGGAGGTCTACTACGACGGCCAGTGGGGCACTGTGTGCGATGACGACTTCTCCATCCATGCTGCGCATGTCGTCTGCCGAGAGCTGGGATATGTGGAGGCCAAGTCCTGGACAGCCAGCTCCTCCTACGGCAAGGGGGAAGGTAAAATGCTCTGTGCTTTGGAACTGAGAGCGCGTCACCTGGCAAGATGGGGAGCAGTTTTCTATAGGTTCGCCCAGGAAAGAAAGCTGTAATTGCTATCGAGTGTAAAGAAATGCCTGGTAGCACTCCATCTGTTCCCTCAGGCTGCGTCCTGCAGGAAAGTGGACGGGGACTGCGGCAGGGAGGGATAGAGACCACCATCCTAATTTGCCTGGGGCTTTCCTGGTTTGAGCACAGAAAGCCTCAGGCAAGCCAGGATGGTAGGTGACCCTCCAAAGCGGATGAAATCAGCTTGTGCATCTCTCCAAGCTGATGCCCTGCCTCAAGGCCACAACAGCAGCCCATAGGACTTGTGCCTTCCTCCAAATGTTCCCCCTCAAAACAGGGCTGTTGCCCTGTCTCACAAGGGCTGCTCACTTGGAGTTCATTGCTTTAACACCAACGTGCTGGAGTGGCCTTGATCATTGCAGGGACAGAGTCACTTTGTGTTTTTCACCTCTTTTTGGTCTATTCTTTCCTCCCTTCAGATTCCAATCACTCTATTAAAAAAAAAAAAGCTTCTAAGAGCTTTGAAGGACGGTGGCTCTGGGAGCCCTCAGATTCGAGCTCAGAGCTCACCAACCTAAGGACGGCCATGCATTGCTTAACGACAGGGTACAGTCTAGAATTGGGTCATTAGGTGATTTGTAGTTGTGACATCAGAGAGTGTACTTACCAATCTAAGAGAGCTGCGAGGTCACTGGGTGAGAGAATAGAAATTTGGGGGACCATTGTTACACACATAGCCTGCAGTCAACTGAAATGTCGTCATACAGTGTGTGACTGAGGGTGCATATTCATAGACGCCTGTCCTCTTCCTCCTAGATTTCCCCATCTGAGAGCTGTTCTCTCACTCTTGAAATCCTCCTAGTGTCTGCTCCTGATGGGGCAGTGGTGGGGGTGAAGAGCATCATTCAGAACACTTTTCCTCCGGAGGTTGTCCTGCCCTGGGTTGGTAAAGCGAAGGCAGCTGTTCCACCAGCTGAGCTGCACAGGCTTCAGCGTGGGCTGGGCAGCTGACTAGAGAGAGGAACCACACTCCTGTCCTGGTCGGGGTCCCTGGCTGTGTTAGACTCTCCGGAGGGGATTAAAACTGCAGAACATCTCAGACCTAGACCCATAGACTTCTGGTTTCCCCAGTCTGGGCTGGAGCTGGGGAGCTGAGCTTCTGGAAGCCTGTGCTGTGCTTGTATCTGTGAACTGGTTCGGGAGGGAGTGAAATAGACAACCGGTAGGCTCTCTTCCAACCCTGCTTTCTGTTCTAGAAATTAGAGGGGAAGGGATGCACCATCTCATGCATGCCTTACTTCCGTGCAATGGAAAATTTCCTTTCGGGGGAACTGGCTGAGGAGCCGGTGTAGAGAATCACATGTTTTCAGCAGTTCACTCCGGGCTCCTTAGCAGTGTTGAGAGCTAGCAGATGTGGGACCATTAGAATCCATTTCCTGTCTTCCTTAAAACTTCCAGCACTCCTGCATACGTCCACACTGTTTATACTGCTAGCTGAGCCATCCAGGGAGGACAGCATCAGGTTTGTGGTTTTATTGCGGGCTGTCCAGTCTTCATTAATTTATGACAACTTCTCTCCGAGGATAGTTTGGAGATTTTTTTTCTCTCTCTCCAGTGACAACTTTATTTTATTTCTACCCAAATTTAAAACTTATCTGTCATTGGACAAGGTGATTATGGTATTATCCCAGCAAGAGCAGCCATGGGATATTTGGAAAAATGGGCTTACCTGGGTGGAATTTTGCTATCGAAGGATGATGTGGGTGAGGAGTTGAAGAGAGCAAGGGAAATATGAAAGAAGGTGATTAAAATCCGAGCTTGGTCAGGAGGAAGGTGATACGTGAAGGTGTGAGGGTCTGTGATCCCTGCATTGGGGGTCCCCAGAGACACTGCAATGTTAGCAGGGATACAGTAGAGAGATGGTGCAGAACAGATTTTGAAATGGAGACTGAGAAGGGCACAGTTATTGGTCATGATAAGTGTGAGCTGTGGGCGTGGAACAGCAGCTGGAGCTGGGTGGAGGAATGTCTCTGGAGACAGGGCGTATCATGACCTAGGGGCCCAGAGTACTAGAAAGGCCATCAAGGGCTATGTCAGGTGTAGTTCAAGGAGAGGACAGGGAGGAACATGTGCTAGACACGTGTCCTGTGTCCGGGGCTTTGAGCGGTAAGCTATCTGTGTAAGCGGTATTTGGTTTCATTATGAGAGACCTTTCAAAGAACGTGAATTTCAGCAGTGGAGGTTTGTCTGTTTTCACCCTGGGCACCTGTTGGGCACTCTGTAAGTATTAGCTAATTGATTTTGATCTGAGAAAAACAAAACCAGTTGGCAAAACAGTGTGTGCTGTTATGACCCTGGTGTGCCCAGTGCCCTGGGCTGTGCCACAGTGGACCTGCAAATCGGGCTGTGTGGATGGGCTGGGAACCCTGCTGATGTTCAAGAGGCTGCCCCTCTCAAATCCCCAGACTCCTGTGCGGTTCAGGCAGCAGTAGTGAAGCTGGGGTGAGCATCAGGGCCCCCCTCCCTGGGTTTCCAGCCCAGTTCATCAGCAGGTCTCAGCGCTCACAGCACCTCTGAGCTCAGATAAAACTTGGGCCCTTTTAGATGGTTCTAGAAGGGCAGCTGGCCCACTTCCTGTACTCCAGGTGGCTCTAGCCATATGAACCAAGGTAGGGGTTCTCCTAACTGCACCCCCCATTCCTGATAAGAACAACGAAGCCTGTGACTGTTTGGATTCTAACTTGAACAGCCTGGGGCCTGGCATTCAACATGAAGTTTGTTTATGATCTTTCTCCTCCCAAGGAGGTGATGTTCACACATCTCTTCTCATCAGGAGAAACATTTCTTCGAGTAAATGAGTGGAAAGAGCGAAATGAAATTTTGCTTCTGATTGAATGGCTTTTTTTGTGTCCAAAGTGTGAGCCTCCTCTTGTGTCCCAAATACCACTTTCCCAGCAAGCTAGGTGCCATTCTATGTCTGGAAACACCCTGCGTTCCTGCAGGCAGACCCGCTGGAATCAGGATAGTCTAGCTGAGAAGCACTAAGTGTACAGGGAGTGGAGAGGAAACACTGTCATGAAATTGGGCCAAATACTAGATCAAGCAAGGTGATGTTGTCAGGTGCTAAGATTTACACATTTAAGAAAAAGCAATTGCCCGAGCATATGTAAAAGGTAGACTCACGGGGATCCACTGATGGTGCAGAAGAGAGCAGCTCTTGGGTAACTTAGCTCCTTCAGTACTCCAAGGTACTGATTTCATACTCTCCATATCAGAAGTGAAGCAAACCCCGTAGCATGCGGGCTTTGCGGTTCTGCGCTGTTCCTTTAAAGGTGTGTTGATCTGCTTCCAGCCCTTAGCGAGGGTGGTTTCTGTCGCTGCAGAGAGAATAAGGGCACCGCTGCTTTCTACCATCTGCTCTTCAGCCGTGCAGCTGCAGATCTTTCCAAGCGAAAGGCCCCACTTGAAAGGTGGAGGAGGGTCTTTTCCGTTGCTAGTACTTAGAAAGACAAACACGAGCTTGTTGTAGAAACAGCAATTGATTAGGGAGCATATGCTTCAGTGGAGCTGGAAGGCTTGGAAGCCAGGCCAGATTGAGAAACCGGTTGGAAACCCTCAGCCCAGATGTTTTCAATAAACTCTTTGTTCCCACAACGTGTCCGAGGCGCTCTGCTTTGAGCAGGGACTAGCCGTCCATCGGGGCAGACACGTCCCAGCCAGGCCTGGAAAGGAGGAGATTGGCCCCCGGGGCCTCCCTGACCTGAAAGAACCTCTGCTTCCCTCCTTGATTTTCTGATCTCTGTAATGGGGGTGTTTATCATCTGGTTTTTTCCTTCCAACACAGAAGCTGTAAAATTCATTTTCCCCCCTGATTTCCTGGAAGGTGGAAAGGGAGGTTGAACGTGTCCCAGGCAAATTCTGTCTCACTGGATCTGCATGCTTACCTGTTCATTGAGGAATGGGAACCAGGCTTGTTAAGCAGCTGACCAAGCCACTAGTGCCCGAGTCCGTGGTAGATAGGACTAGAACCCAGGTTTGTGGGACTCTGTTGTTCAGTGGGTTTCTAAAAGGAGCCTTGAGAAAAACCAGACACTTGGTTGTGTTTTCTTTCCTTTGGTAGTGGCATTTATAAAAATCACTATTTGAAAACCCTCCAGCACCTGTTTTTAATTTTGACTTTTAATTGTGGTAAAAATAAAACACACATAACATAAAATTTATATTTTCACCATTTTGAAGTGCAAGGGCAAGAGTACACCTTTTTTGTTTTGTTTTAGAGAGAGAGCGTTAATTTTTCATTTGTTTTTCGTTCTTTTTTTTCTTATTATTGGTGCATTATAGTTGTACATAACGATGGGATTGTGGTCACTTATTCATAGATGCACATAATACAGCAATGCAAGTTGGTCACCTTCCTACCTCCCTCCTCCTGTTCCCCAGATCCCTTGCCTCTTTCTTGGTCCTATATTTTTCCTAAAAGCACAGTAACAAAATTCTTATATCTACGAAGAACATTTTTTATAAACATGACTATAGTATATACAGTGACATACTTATAAATGCTTGGAATGTACTCATTGTTTTAACTCAGTTCCAACATTTCCCCTTCTCCTCCCTTCCCTTCACCCTGGTTATTTTTAGATATAATTGACAATAGGATTAAGCATTTACGTTTTTGTACAGACACACAGTACAGCGTATTTACATATCTTATGCAATATCTTGCAACTGTATCTCATAAATATTGACATATTGCATTTTTGTTTTTTCTTTTTATTTATTTGTGTATGGAGTGCTGAGGATCCAACCTGGGACATGGTGCATGCCAGGCAAGAGCTCTACCACTCAGCCACTGGAGCAATAGTACACTTTCAAGTACATTTCACCTTTTTGGGGGGCAGACATCTCAAAAACAATTTCATCTTGCAAAACTGAAGCTCTGTACCCATTAAACAAGCACTGCCCACCCCTCCTGCCCTTGGGCCCTGGTGACCTCCAGCAACTCCTGTCCTGCTTCCTGTCTCTCTGAGAGTTTAAATGTTCCAGGTGCCACATGTAAGCGGAATCATCCAGCATTTGTCCTTCCATGATTGACTTCCTCCCCTGCACCCGATGTCCCCGAGGTTTGTCCATGCTGTAGTATGTGTCAGAATCTTTTTGTTCTTTAAGGCTGTTCCATTGTATTTATGTCCTGACTTGTCCACAGACACTTGACTTTCTCCCACCCCTTGGGCACTGTGAATAATGCTGCTCCTGCAAACATGGGTGTGCAGATATCTCTGAGACCCTGCCTTCAGGCCTTTGGACATATACCCAGAATTCCCGACTGTGTGAAAGTTTTATTTTTATGAGTTTGAAGAACCACCATGCTATTTCCCCTAGCAGCTGCATGATTATACATTCCCACGAACGGTGCACGTCTTTGCCAACACTCATCATTTTCCGTTTTGCTTGATAACAGCCATCCTGGTAGTGTGAGTTGGTACCTCTCTGTGGTTAACCTCTAGCTCTTTGCATGCTGAATTCTCTACTTAGTCCAGGTGAGGTAAAAGAGCAAGAGGTGAGCAGAGTTCCACAGAGGCCTTCTAGAATGTGAAGAACTGGCTCTATGAGTTAGGGTAGCTGGGCCACCTCTCAACCGGACATAGTAAACATCAAAAAATGAGAAGCAGCTGGCACATGTGGGCTGCCCTCTTTGAACTAAACCCCTGCTTCCATGCTGTAGAAATAATCCTGCCACCATGACCTCTCTCCCACGGTATGGAAAGATCCAGGAAGTATACTACATTTGAAAATGCCTGCAGAACTGGGAACTCTCAATTGCAGAATAGCTCAGCTCTTTCCCTGTGCCACAGATGGCAGGGAAGGCTGGCTTGCGCCATAGTCAGTAAAACTAAAATCCTCCTCTTCCCCATCACCACCAATTTCGATAAGTAAGGGGCAGCAGTAATCCAGGCACGTGCTCTGTTCTGTCTAATCAGCACACACCTCTGCAGCTAGGGTGTCACTGTTACCCCACTCCACTGCTGGGAAAAAGGGCTTTAACCAGGGTCATGAAGCTAAAAGTACCTGAATTCAAACCCAGCTTAGTCTCCAAAGCCCCTGCTCTTTCCACTGTGCCACGTGACTTATGAGCGCCAATCTGATTTCTGTCCTAATTGTGCTCAATCCACCACTTCCCCAAATCACATCAGCTACCTACTGTGGCAAGGGAATCCAGGTGGTCTAGGTCTAGATTCTACATCTTAACTTAAAATCAATTGGTGGCCACATACAGATGCCAAAATCACAGAAAACGTCTCTTCCTGTGTGAGACAAAATGCTGGTACTCCCCAAACACCCAAACCTGCATTGATGTGGTGCTTGGTTTCTCTCCTCTTCTTCCTTTAGGGCCCATCTGGTTGGACAATGTGCACTGCACTGGCAAAGAGGCGACCCTGGCAGCCTGCTCCTCCAATGGCTGGGGTGTCACCGACTGCAAGCACACAGAAGATGTTGGCGTGGTGTGCAGTGACAAAAGGATTCCTGGGTTCAAATTTGATAATTCATTATTCAACCAGATAGAGGCAAGTCACGTGCTCTTGATGACTTCCTTATATATTTATTTATTTTTAAAGACAGAGGGACAGTGAAAGAGAGAGAAAGAGAGAAACAATTTTTATTTAGTTTTTCGTGTAGCCTTTGCTGCTCTGAGACTTTGTTGTGCTCATGGTGCTGCGGTTTGAACTCGCGTACTTGTACATGCCAGGCAAGCACTGTAACCGCCGAGCCACCAGTCCAGCCCTTCCTTTTTTATTTTTGTTTTACAACAGAATCTCGGTAAGTGGCGTAGGCTGGCCTTGGACTTGTAATGCTCCTGCTCGGCCTTCTGAGTACCTGGGATTCCAGGTGTGCGCCACCTGGCTTCTCGATGGCTTCTTCACCTGGGTGCTTCCTTCTGTGTAACTCACTTCTTGACTGCTGATTTGAAGAAGGGTGTGTGAGCACGGATGAGGGGGACCTGGCCCAGCTGGATTTGGTGTGAGGACAGTTTAGGGATGACATCATGGGGAAAGGGCATGTCTGGCACAGAGAGCAGCTAGGACAAAGGCAGAAACGTGACCTGGGAATGATGTCGGAGAGAAGGTGTGTGTCAGGATATGTGACCTGGGAATGATGTCGGAGAGAAGGCGTGTGTCGGGAGCCTGGGAATTGGAGCTATAAAGGTGAGCAGGAAAGGCCTTCTGAGCTTGCCCATTGGACTGGAAGCGTGTATTTGGCATTTTTTTGCTGGGTAACTCTTTTCCCCAGGTTTTGCAGTCTAAGAACTCATTTATTATCTCAAATGGCTTCTAAAGGTCAAGAAGTCACAGGTGTCTTAGCTCAGAGTCTCAAGGAGCCACAGTTGGGTGTTGACCCAGGTTGAAGGTTCCCCTCCACACTGACTCCTGTGGTTGTAGACAGGCTTTAGTTTCTTGCTGGCTGTGGGCTGAGCCCTCTGTTCCTCTCTCCTTGGCCTCTCCATAGGCTGCCTGAGTGTCCTCAAGATGTGGCAGTTGCCTCTCCCCCCGCAACCCAGTGAGTGATCTGAAGGATCTCAGATGTGCTGTCCCATTATTTCTGGTGTGTTCTCTTGCACACAGGGACCAACCCTGGTACTGTGTGGGAGGAAGTGACACAAAAGTGTAAATACAGAAGGCAGAGATCATCGGGGTTCATCTTGGAGGCTGGCAACCACTGGATAGCAGACCCCAAATCTGGCTGGAGTCACAGTTGTTTTACAAATGCAGATACGAAACTACAAAGAAATTTCTCACCAGAGGAAGTCCAGAAAGCCCATAAGTATTTGAGAAAATGCTCTACATTAGCAATAAGAGAAATGCAAATCAAAACTTCACTGAGATTTCACCTCACTCCTGTCAGAGTAGCAAAAATGAAGAATACGAACAATGACAGATGCTGGAGGGGCTATGGGAAAAGAGGAACACTGTCACATTGCTGGTAGGACTGCAAACTGCTACAGCCACTCTGGAAAGCAGTGTGGAGACTCCTCAAAAAATTAGGACTGGAACCACCTTATGGAACCACCAGCTATCCCACTCCTGGGTATTTTCCCAAAAGAGTTAAAATCAGCATATTATAAAGATACAGCTTCATCAATGTTTATAGCAGCTCAATTACTATAGATAAATCATGGAACCAACCCAGATGCCCCTCACTTGACGAGTGGATTCAAAGGTACATATATACAATGGAATACTACTCGGCTATTAGAGATAACGATATTATGGCCTTTGCAGCCAAATATATGGAGATGGAGAAAATTATGCTGAGTGAAGTATCCCAATCTCAGAGATTCAAGGGCTGAATGTTATCTGTCATTTGTGGAAGCTAGAATACAACCAGAAACAGTATGATAGATGGCTAAACTAATAATAACCTCAACATGTATGAATTTTTACACGATCATGGGTAACCTTACCTAGGATGCTGGGAGATGTAGGGAGGGGGGCAGGGAGTAGGGAGGGAATAATAAGAAGGAAATCAGGGAGACCGGAGGGAGGGAATATGGGGGAATCAACTCAGAGGGAAACCTCGGACCTCCATGAGAAGTCCATTTAACAAAGGGGTTTAATCGTGGGAAACATGGAACCATGGGGAACCCAAGGGAGGAAACCATGGAATGGCAGCCTTGGCTTGCTAGTGAATGTACATTTGTTCTTGATTGTTTGATAATGATTCCCTCCTAATTGTAAGTCCAAGTCAATAAATTAAAAAAAAAAGAAAATTGATGAGATCCTTTCTCAAAATAAAGAAATTAAAAGGAAAAAAAATGCAGATACGAGGGCTTACCCCGATCTCCTGCATCAGAATTTCCTGTTATAGAACCAACTTTTTTTTTTTTTAAGTTTTCTCAGATGACTCTGATCCTGCCAGCCCCAGGCAGCACTTGGAAGTGGCCAACAGGGCTTGTGACCCTTCTACATTTATGGCACAGTTTTAGACTGAGCTTTCTTCCAACAACTTCTTTGCCCAAACAACTAAACAAATACTTCTTACTTTCCTACTATGTGCTAAGGTAGGATTGTAACAAGTGGCAGCTGAGACTCTCATCCTCAAGGAACATGTTGGCTGTGATCCCCAAGGGACTGTGGGATCTACCAGGAAGGAGCCCAGGCCAAAGGAACCTCACTGTGTCTTGGCCTCCAGCCCACAGCAGCAATATTGCTGAAGAATGGAGACTTGAAAGGGCCTTATTTGGGCTTCAGAGGAAGTGTCCCCCACACTGGTCCATATGTTTTTCTCTCATGACTCACACTGCCCTGCTCCTCCCCCTGCATTCCCAGGAGATACCACATACACTGGGAACAGGTCCAGCCTGCCCTGAGCGTGCAAAGAATTCTCACGCTTCCTTCAGCTGGAAGAGCGGGACCACTACCAGTGCACTCTTTCATTCGAGACAGCCAGAGGGCACTATAGTGTCCATGCACTTTGCTCGGTAGGTGAACTTCACCTATGACAACTTTGCTTTACCATGGAGGTGATGATTTGGGGGACAGGATTTCACATCCCCGTTTCTCAGAACTCTCCCCACTCTTTAGACCCTTGTACAGAACAGTTAGCCCTGGTGTGAATCTCATCTCTCTGATGGGATTGAAAGCCCCTCTGTGCAGGAGCTATATCTTGGTTATCACCATACCTAATAGATGTAATTCCAGGTAACTCATGGGAACAGTACCAGTTCCCAAATTTTCCTCTCCCCAGAAATACAAGCCAGGGATGATTAGTCCTTAGGTGGAGAATCTTCCAGGATAAAATACTAAAAACAGTGATGAGAACTACATAGCAGCAAGTCATTCCTGCGTAGCATTTCCCTGCCTGATACGACAGTAAACTTGATTTTAACATCTTAATGGGCCTCTCTTCAGCCTAGGACCTCAGAATAATTCACTTAGAGTGTTAAGAGAGCCCCAGACTTCTTGACTTAAGAAAGGCATTGATGGTGTGATAAAAGGAAGATTGAGCAAAACCTAAATGGATTTTGAGTTGAGAAAATGGAAAGATTCATCTTCCACTAGAACAAAAATAGGATGCTGGGAAAAGGGCTCTGTGATGGCACTTCATTGGATAAATGTTTATCAAATGCCTACTATGTGCCAGGTCCAATGCTGAACATTTGTTGGGGATGAAGATGGGTCACATCAAAAGCAAAAATCTAATGGGGTGGGAAAGGCATAGATGATCTAAAAACGCTGCTGGAGAGAACTTTCTTGTTCTGGTAGGGCAGAGATGTCATGGTAAGGAAGCATGGTGCCATCTCGTTCTGCACTTTCGTTGGGTGTCTGCTGCACATATCATGGTCTGGGACACCAGTTGGAATGAAGACATGGCCCTCAGGACCTGCGAAGCCAGGATGTGGGCCCTGGGGAAAGCTGGAGGATCCTACAGGCAAAGAGCTCAGGCCCTAATAAATTTACAGTAACCCAGAGGGGGCTGCCAGGGCAGACGTCTGGTTTGAAGGGCTGGACCATATCTACAGCCACCACACTTTGCATTTTCCTAGAAGGCCACTCTCTTACTGTCACACAGACCAGACTAGTGACCACGAGCCAGGGTGGAGCTTCCTTGTCCAGCCACAGTCCTTGAGGGAACTTCCAGCTGACGGGCAGTCCCCTGGGACTTCTCTTTTGTGTCTGCCGAAAGTAGGTCATACAGGGTCCTGTATTCAGGGTGCCTAAGGAAAGCCTTTGTGAGTTGCCAGAAGATTCTTCTTGCGTCTCAGGTTTTGTGGCTTAAGCTCATGTTTACTGTCAGCCCTGTCCAGACCACCTACAGGGGATTCTTGAGGGATGCTGAGAAGTTTCTCCAAAAGACCTGATGGAATGGCCTGTGTCGGCCACTGAAGTCATGGAATCATTCCTTTTGGCTAAGAAAATGACCTCTATTAAATGTTTGTGGATGAGAGGAGAGACGCAGCTTTGGTGGATATGCAGTTAGGTGGAGTCATAGGACACTGACTAATGATACCCAAGGAGAAATAGTGACTAATTTAGCATGACCACAGTGGATGTCTCTAACGGTGTGCTTTAGGGCTATGCTCCTGCCTACCCATCAAGCATCAGGAGTCTGCATGGAACTTAAGATGGGGACTGTTAACATATACAAGAAATGGAAAACTAGGAGGGACCACTGGAATAGAAAATTTTGGAAGGAAGATTCAGGAAAACCACAGTAGACTGAAATAATAGTCTTCAAATGTAACAATAATGGACCCCAACTGTAATAATAGGGACATATTAGGGACAGAGGTTACATTTTACATATGTTATAGTCAAGGTCCTGTATCAAGGTTCATGGGGAAAAGGAATCTGCAACAAGAGTGCAGGCAACAGGGAAGGTGAATGAAGAACACTGATTATTAAAAAACCAAAACCAGAAACCAAATCTGTGAGCTGCTGACTAGCAGCACAGCGTGAGCCAACAGTGTGATACAGCAGCTTGAAGAGTGACCGTGAAGTGCCCCAGAGTCAGGGCTGGTGTCAGTGAACTCCTCAGTTCAGTTCTGGTCCATCCCTTGACCAGGTCACACCAGCAGGGCGTTATGGGAGGGACTGGCAAATTTTCTGTCAAGGAGAGATATAGAGGGCGGGGGGACCTGTTGGTTGCTTGTCTTCCAATGTTTTAGCTACTGTCATGGAGAGAAATGTTTATACTGCTTCCCAGCTCCCAGAGCTAAGATGGAGGGGCAGGTGTTGGGCGTCGATTTCAGCTGTGGGGAACTCACAGTGGACTGATCCCTCAAGGGGACTGAGCTCCGTGTCGCAGGAGTTCAAGCAGGAACTGGATGACCTCCCATCAGGAGGGAGTGGGATTGGTGATTTCTGAATCCTAAGATCCCTTCTTTCCCTGAAAGTGAAAATGTGCCCACCCCTCCCTCACTGGAGATGCCCACTGGCTAGCTCTTGGCACTATAAATCCTTGTGTAGATTGGCACCACCTTTCTCTCTCTCTCTCTCTCTCACACACACACACACACACATGCACACACACACAGAGAGAGAGAGAGAGAGAGAGAGAGAGAGAAAGGATACCAACTAGTGTGTGCGTTGTGTGGGGCCCTCTTCCTGCCTCTTTCCTGGCCCCTCAACCTTGACCTTGAAACCAGTTGCAGGCTTTGCATCCTCACACTTCCATCTCCAAGGCTGTGTGTAAGCCCTTCCTTGAAGTCTCCCAGATGGGGGCCTATGAATTCAAAAGTGGTCAAGAGAGTGAAGTGTCAATAAATGTTTTCTCTGTGTCTTGTGATCCTATTGTAAACCCTGGGGCTGACAGAAGTGATGAGGACATCCCTGTCTCTTCTCACCCCTACTCTAGAGGGATGTGGCTCAAGCTCTGTGGCATAGCCTCCCAGAGATGTGTAGAGATTGGGGACAGATCACAGACTTACAGATGACCTTCACAGGCTTGTGCTTCTCCATAGTGCACTAGAATTGCCAAGCAGAGAGAGTGGGAGAAAACTGCACCAGCCTAGACCAAGTTCATTCCCCTTGGGGATGCTAGAGGTGTGAGTCATGAAGCCTGGGGCAGGCTGGTGGAGTTTCTATTAATTGGCTAATTGGGCTTCCCGGATTTCTCTGTGTGCCGGGGGCATCCTTGGGGCTCTTGACATTTTGTAAATTTTCCTGTGGATGGGTAAAAATTGTCCCTTTCTGATATGATTGACCCCACCAAAGGAGAGTTCACAGGTTGGACCCTGAGCCACCTGTTGACCAGCATTAGAACCCTGGCAAGTACCATAGGTCAGTACAGTGGCAATGGTTTCTCCATCAGAATGACACAGCAGGCACTCGTCATTTGCAAGGCAGTTTTAAATACTCTGCAGGGATAAAAATCAGACGATTTCTATAAAAGTGCTTTGCAAGACTATAAAGTGTTGCCTAGGTTGTTAGTCCTACTTCTGACTCAAGAACCAAGTTCTTCCCACTCGGGGATGCCAGAGCTATGAGTCACGAAGCAGTGGGGCCGGCCTGGCTGATGGAATTTCACTGGATGAGCTAACTCTGCTCCCTGAGCTCCTGCGCCTGCCGCTCCGGGTTTGACACTGGGTGAATGCCTCTCCAGAGGCAGGAAAGAGTTCATCTGCTTTTCATGAATGGCCACATGACCATCTCATCCAGGAGAGCAGCTGGACAGCATCTCAGTTCTCCCCTCTCCCAACATAGGCTATACCATCCTGTCATGCTGTGGATTCTCACTTTTGGACCCCGAGGTTGGAGGCTTGGGTTCCAGTCTCATGGAGACTGAAACTTGCAGCAATGTGTCCGGTGTGGCTGACCCCTCTTGGGTCTCTGGATACTGCAAAAGAGAAGTTTGGCTGGATGTAAGAACATGAGCCTTGACTCGGTCGTCAAAAGGAGGTAGGCAGGAGCTATAATAAAATGTGCAGTGTGTTGATTCCAGGGGAATGGATTGTTTCTAAACCCAGAAAGCAGAGCCCCAACCCAGCCTCCCAGGGTTTCCAGGGCTCTTACACTGAGAGCTTTGCTTCCTGTCTGTGGTGGGAGGACAAGTTGGAAAAAGCATTAGATAAGGAGAGATGACAACTCCAGATGCCCCGCTGAGCAAACCCCTGTTTACCGGCTTGTTTGCAGGTTGCTAGGTCACATGTTCCAGAAGGCTCCTGGCTGGGGCCATGTTGTTAGACCAGGTGTGTCTTTCCCCTCCTCACTGCCTTCTTCCCTTTTTAAAAGTTTCTTTTGGAAAAAGCAATTAGCTTACCAGAACTAATTGGAAATTCTTGGGCAGTGAGATTTAGATGTTGTCTGTCCCCTAACTGGCCTCTGAGCCTCAGTTTCTCCTTTGTGACAGGAGGCAGCCCAAGAGGGGTTGAGGGACGACAGAGAGATGAAGACAGAGCGAGGAGGCTGTTCATTTCCACTAGAGGGAGAATCCAGCACCCTACTCTCTGCTCTCTGCCATTCTTCAGGAAGCACTTGGAGACCTGAAAAAGCCCTTTCTTCTCCTCTTCACCACAGGGACTGGGGTTGCTGTGAATTTTTTAAATTCCAGGAGTCCTGGTTTTTATTAGTCACAGTCAGCTGCCAACTGTTCCAACATTGCCCTCCTAAACAAGTCTTATCTGTTTGCATCTGAGGGCTCCAGGGGGCCGAGGCCCTAAGGGGAGGGTCTCCAGAGAGACTTCCAGAAGAGTGAGCACTTCCTAGCCAGGAGCTTCACTGTCCTTGTCCTGGGCACCAGAGTAGATGCAACAGGTTGCAATGGGTGGTTAGGAAGAGAACGGGCCTGCTTTCACCTGTGTGTAGTTTAGAAGGGGGTGGCCCCACCAAACCGAAACAGGGGATTCTTTCCTCCAGATGACTAAAGAATAAATGGGCCGCTTCCCTCTGGTGGGAGAAATGGTAGCAACGAGTGGTTTGTGCTGGAGGCTCTGGCATAAGAGTGAAGGAAGAGTAGAGGTGGAGATTCGCAACCCTGCACCCAAGGCAGTTGGGCTATCAGATGAAGCTGTCCTGGCTGTCATCTCTCCCACCTCACAGGGTGCTCAGGCCAGAGGGTGTATAAGAGCCTGCCCAGCAGTCACATTCCATGATTCTATTATTCTCTGAGAGCCTACATGTGGCCAGGGCCTGCTAGCCACCACAAGGGACACAAGAGAAGAAGCTCTAAGGTGACCTATTTTCCCAACCAGAAATAGGTCGCAGCATCTGAAAAGCAAACGAGTGTTTATGCGGATAACAGAATAACATATTTGAAACTGTGCACACCCTAGCGAATCTGGAAAGTTGGTTTCTGGCCGGGATGTTGCCATGGGGCCTTTGCGAAGCATAAATATCATATTCATTTTTTAGATGAAATAGACAAGTATGCAAAATCACACATTTTTGTTAGATTGCATAAATGATCCAGGAACATAATTATTTGTTTTAGGTAAAATAAATGAATAAGTAGTTATATACTCCAACTTTGAAAAATAAGGATTGAACGGTACATTGTGTGGCAATTTGGAGAAGAGAAGCTTAAAGAGATGGACGAGGGGGAAGGAAGTGGGGCTGAGCTGAGAGGGAGAAAGCCTGCCCCTGCTCTGGGTGGGCAGCCCGCTCTGGAGTTAGGGCAGGACTGTGGGTCTAGCCTGACTCTGTAAAGGGCCTGAGTGCTTCATCTGAGTTACCTGAGCCATGCTGGGTGGTGAATGCTGATGGAACCCTCCACCTCTTCCCCATGAGGCGGTAGCGAAAGGGTCTGTTCATTCACTCCATGCACCTCTGTTGGGCATGAGGACAAAGTGGTCTTGTCCTCCCTGAGCTTGCTGTCTAGCAGTGGAGAAAGACAGTTTCCGGACTCATCACTTGGTTACCATGGTGATGCTATGAGGAACCAGGGTTATGGTGGATGATCTGGCCTGGCCCAAAGGACTTGTTGGTCTTCAGCCTCAGCACTCCACCTGGCCCGGAGCGGCTGGTGGCTTGAACAGGTGGCACAGCAGCTTGCTGCCCACAGCAGGCCATACCCGATCTTCAAAGAAGCAGCCTCTGTTACCTGCCCGAGTGCTTCCAGGTTGGAAAGTGTAACTGAGAACGTTCCATTTGTCGGCAGCATTTGCACAGCGTTTGATTTATAGGAGGAGGCCCAGACGGACTGCTGGCTTTTTCCTCTGGTGGTGTCAGCATGACCTCAGCTCTCCTCACCACCTAACCGCACCCCTTGCCCCCCACTGCTCTCCATCCCATAGAGCCTAGCAACAGAAATCGCTGAAATGCCTTTCCTGTCTGGCTCGGTCAGAAGTCAGTCTCTGGCTAGAGAATGTCACCCACAGCTTCTTAAACTATGGATGCCTGATTTGATCATCCAGAGGGGATAATTACAGCGTAGGAGACTCTCCTAACACAACTCCCCTCGTGCTGTTTATAGACAGTCTGCTCTTGGGTAAGCCATCTGGATCAGACAGCATCTCATTCAGCTCAGTAACTGTTTATTGGTGTCAAATCTTAGGTCAAGAGGAGACGGCACATTGAATAGCTCTGTGACGATGCCTGGATGTCCCCCATGTCTATCCATAAGTCCTGCAAGAAGTGCTTCTTATGAGAGATGAGGACTGGCCAGCTATTTATTTTGCATGAAACAAAGGATAAAGGAAGTCTTTATTAAAATTTCTGGTTTGAATGCCCAACATTTCTAATTAAGCTAAACTCCTCTTGTTAGATTTAAAAATATATATCATGGTTTATTCAAAAATGTTTGAGGACCCACTGTGTGTCTGGCACCAGGAGCTGTGTGTGGTACAAAAATGAATGAGACTCATTTTTGCCCTTTGGGAGATGAACAGTCAAACCAGGTAGCAAAAACACATGGAAAGGTGAATGCTAGTACAGGTAATTAGTTGTAAGCCAAAGAGTAAATACGTGAGGGTATTAGAAAGCCACTGCTAGAGGAAGTCAAATCTACGTGGATGAGATACCTAGGGGCGGAGGGCACCTTCGTGAAGGTGCTTCTGACTCTTTCCCTGTGACCTAGGAATCTCATGGCAGCAAGAAGCTCACCTATCTGGTTGACCTGTGTGTCCCAAGGTCTCATACAGTCCCTGGGACATAGCGGCACTCAACCCATATTCACGAATGACTAATTGAGGGTTAATCCTGAGGGTTGGTAGGATTCTGATAGATAGAAGGGAAAAGGGAATCAGTTGAAAAGAATGGCTTGCGCCAAAGGCCTTGGAAAGCCATAGGCGGGACTGAGCAAGACATGTAGGGAGGCCATGGTTACAGGGCCCGAATGAGTGGATGGGATTAGAAAGCCCTTCTGGTCCTTCTGCAGTTCTGCTTGCAGCTGCCTGGGCAATAGAAATGGGGAGGAAACCCTGATGGAGACAGAAAAGGCATTGCTGGGGCCAAATAAGAGTGAGGAAGAGAGAAGAGGACGGAAACGGATCCAAGGCTTGTGGTCTGCAAAGCTGGCCAGGCAGGAGCTTCCCTTGGCTGCATGGGAGGAGCGTAACTGAGGCCATCTTCAGTGCACTGGTTTAAAGAGCTGAGGAAGGAGGTGGGCTGGCAGTGGGAAGATGGGTCAGAGTCTGGCAGGCCATTTAAAAAAAACCAAGAGGCACATAAAGAGAGCCACAAGCTATAAAAGCAAGACGCAGGACTGTGTCAGCGTTAGAGGATGACAGCGTGCTTCGTGAGCAGAGGCTGTGGGGAACTAGCCAGTCGTAGAAAGGTTAGGAGTCGGATGTTGGCAGGTGTAAAGCTGTGTCTTCTGCCCCAGCACCTCCCCCAGGAAGGCTTCTCAGAGGGAGGGCCGGTGCTGAAAAGAAAATGCACTTTCTAGAATGGGAAAGGAGACACCTTTGCACCAAGGTCAGGTCTTGCAGGTGTCCCTCCCAGGAGGCCGTCTGCCCAGGGCTGAGCTGTAGAGCAATCAGTGAGTAGGCTGTGCTCATCCCTGTTGCTTTGGTTCATGGTTCCCTGCTGCAGTCTTCAGCTTCACTGCCACAGTGCATGGTTCTTCCTCACTGGCGACAGCCCCAGATTGTCCCATTCTGGAATCTGAAGTCATTGACTGATGTTGCAGATGTTGCAGATGTTAAATGGCATTTGGGCACAAGCCTGGTGTCCCAGCCCTGTGCTCCCTCCTCAGCCCTTCTCTTTACCAACCCACCGGCTGAAGCACATTTCGTCCCTGGCCTCATTGCACCGTGTCTTCCCCTCTGGAAGCACCTGCTTTTAACTCCTGGGATCTCCCTGAGGGACAGGATGTGATGACTCCCGTGTAGGACAAGCCGAGGGGTTTCCGAAAGTCCTTCGGAGGGAAGCCTTTTAAGAGGCTTGGATCACTATTGTCTCTGACAAGAGAGACAGCATTCAGGTTTTAGGGGGCGGTTGTTTGTTTTTAGGTATCAGGGATCAAACCTAGGGGTGCTTAACCACTGAGCTACATCCCCAGCCCTTTTTATTTTTTTATTTTGAGCCAGGGTCTCTCTAAGTTGCTTAGGGCCTCTCTAAGTTGCTGAGGCTGGCTTTGGACTTGAGATCCTCCTGTTTCAGCCTCTCAGGTTCTTGGGATTACAGGTATCTGCCATCGTGCCCAGAGAGTTTTTTTGAGTTTTGTTTGTTTGTTTTGTTGGTGTTGTTTATTTGGGACAAGATCTCACTTAAGTTGCCCCAGCTGGTCTCGAACTCAGGATCCTCCTGCCTCAGCCTGTTGAGTAGCTAGGATTACTATATTCTGTTTTCTAGTTTGAATTTTTAAATGTACCAGCTTATAGGCTATTGGACTTAATGTTAAACTAGCAAGTCTAGAGAGCCCTTTGTTTAAAAACACAAACATGCTTCTATTTTCAAACCTTCTCTTTCACGGCTAAACTTCTGGGAAAATGAAAATTTAGCACTTGTGGTTTGGGAGGGGATTCCACAGCAGTGAAGCAGGGGACCATGTGTGCGTGTGGTGTCTAACTCAGGCTTTCCTGCAGCCTGGAGGAGCTGGATCACTCGCACGAGCGTGGGGTGCAAGCTTCCAAGGGCGGCCTTGCTGCATCCCGCTGGCCTGAGCACAGGAGCAGCCAGGGCCCAGTTCTCCCCCCACGTACCGGATGCCCCCTGACTCACAGCCCCTCAGGGTGTGGTCCTGGACTTCAAGTGTGCACAGTCCAGACAAGCTCTGAAGGGACCACTCCAGAGTCAGTGCCAGAACCCGCCCTGTGGGTCCCCTGCAGCACCAAGCAGTGGGCCACATATGGACGTGAGGGTGAGGGCTACTTGGAGCACAGCGGTCCCTATGGCCTGAAGCATGGGTTTGGGGTCAGGAGTCAGCCTTCATCCTGTTTTACTGCTTGTGGGCTGGGTGAGCTTGGGCAAGTTGCAAAACCTTGCTAATTTTTTTCTTTTTTAAGAGAGAGGGAGAGAAAGAATGGACTCTATTTAGTTTTTCATCTGGCCTTCATTTCTCTGGCACTCAGTTGGGAATGTGGTGCTGGGGTTTGAACCCAGATCCTTGTGCATGCCAGGCAAGTGCTCCAACCACTGAGCCACCACTCCAGCCCCTCGCCAAGGCTTTCCATGTTTTCATTTACAAATGGCTATGCCCTTGGCCCTCTCGTAGGCCATCATGGGACTTGAGTAAGGGAATGGATGTGAAGTCCTGTGCACAGAGGCTGTGTTCAGTTGATTGGCATTTGATTAGTGATGGCATAGTGGTCACTCTTCAAAGCAGAGGCAGGGTGCCATGGTTGGGGTGGGGAAGAAGCCTGCACGGAGGACAGAGGCTACATTCTGTTGAGTGTATGAATGAGTGAGAGACATTTGAGCCTTTCAGAAAGGAAAAATTTGGTTCCACAGAATGAGGGAAGACCCTCTTTTTCAGAGTGCAGCTCCTGTCCTGGCTGCTTTCCTGGGGACCTGGAGACACAAGTCCCTTTCCATCCATCCCCCACCCACAGTCATTCACACACACTTCACGATAGAGGCCCATGTGATGCAGGCCCTGTGCACTTCATCATGCACATGGACACACACAAGCACAGATACTTGCTCCCAAAGACACACATACAGATTCAGACTTGCAGAGACCCATCTGAGACATGGACACACAGAAACGTGAGCAACACACAGAAACGTGAGCAACACACATGCACGCACACACACCTGCTCTCTCACACACACATACACTCACACACTCATTCATGTATGTGCACACACGCATGCACACACACACGGGTGTGTGCAGTGAATTGGAGGAAGAAAGGGACAGTGGCAGCTGGGACTGGCTTCTTCTGTGGGCCTCATCACCAGCATCCCGTAGCCCACAGGTCTGCCTGAGGGACCATGCATTGAAGCAGGAGTGGGGCCAGACTCCTCTGGCAGGTGGGACTGTGCCCTGTGGCCTGCATGGCCCTTCCCAGAGGTCTGCTGAACTCTGCTGGTGGGTCTCCTCCTCCTGTGGAGCCAGTGCAGAGGGTCACGTCTCCTGTCAGCCAGTCTGCCCTGCTACCCCACAGCCAAGGAAAGGATCTGTGAATGGAATGAGGTCAGCCTGGAACTTTCCTTTGGGCCTGATGCATTCCACACTGGAATGCTAGCCAGCCTCCCAAGGTGGGAAGAGGTAGGAGGGGCTGGCCCCCTCTTGGCTCATCCCTGGCCATGTGTCTAGGTGGCTCGGGTCCTATGGTCTAAATGAGGGCTGTAAAGGATCCAGCATGCAGGATCCAGGCTGAGAAACTTGATCCTGCCACTGGCAGCTTTCCTTCCGCTCTGTGTGGAAGGGAATCAGGGCCAAATGCCATCACTCTGGGCCACATACTTTCCACCACCTTGAAGGACTTGTGGAGCAGAGCCTGGCTTTGGACCCTGAACTGGCAGGAAGAGTTGTGAATCCCAGGACACCCAAATAATGGTTCTGTTCAACCTTGTGGTTCATTTGCATCCTGGCTGGACAGGCGTGGGACACTCGGGTCACTGGGTGCCAGCCTTCCAGCCTCACCCTTACCAGCTCCACTTTTCCCTCCCAGGCCCAGCTTAGGGAGTCTCTCACACTGCATGCACTTCAGCGTGGTCTGGGGCAGGAAATTGGAATCAACCAGTTGGTTTTATCACCTGGAAATGAGGATGACGATAGCTGCCAACCACCTTGTCATACAGCAAAGGGTTGAATAAGAGAACGCACATAAAGCACTTGGCACGGGACTCAGGACCTGGAAACGCTCTTGGTAGCTGTTACCATGATATCCTGCAACTTGTGGCATCTGGGGATTGATTTGGAGCTGGTGACAACAAGGGGGCTGGAGGCATAGGTGGAATCAGTCATGAAGGGCCAGGAGATGTCACTAAGTCATTTGTGCATTGCATAGATGAAGATGAGCCAGTCAAACGACAAGTTAGATCAGTGTTTGGAAAGAGCTCTCTGGTGGCTGGCAGGTGGATGGATGAAGGGACTCAGTTGTAAGGGCAGAAAAAGCGGGGCTGGACGTGAAAGATTCAGTATGGTGCTTTCTTAGGATTTGGGGATTGATGTGGCATGTCCCAAAGAAGAGTAAAAAGTGTCAGTGTGGCTCTAAGGAGCCCCCTCCTACTGTTCCTCTCATCCAGAGTGGCCTCCAGGGGCCCCTTCCTTCTGGGTTATAGGCAAGGCAATGGAGCATTCATGCTTAGTGTCACAGGAGAACCCACGTGGTAGGGAGAAAGGGCCTTCCTTCGACCCCCTCCAGCCTCTTTGACTTCCTGGAGGGCCCTTCCTCCTACATCCCTTCCCAGGCCTGACCCCAGCCTCTACCTGCCACTGCCCAGAAAGGCGAATAGGGTAGGTAGTAGAAGGGGACTTTCCAAGGCACTTAGGGCATTCAGAGTCTCACCTGCCTCAACCAAGTAGCTGTCCCCAATCCCACCTACCTTCCTGGCCCCTTGAACACGCTGGGCCTCGGGATGATTGAATGCCCTCATGGGGTAGTGCCACCTGCTTTAGGAGACATGGGGGTTATCTGCCTGGAACTCCAGTTTTGCTGAGATTGGTGGGGGAGACACACACCCTTGTGCACACACAGACACATTCACAGGTGTGTGCATGTCCAGATTAGTTTACACGACAATTCAAAGAATCATGCTGCAATTTTCAAGGCCTGTGCTGGGGGAGGCTGCTGCCAACAGCAGCCTGGGTTCTTCAGTAGCATGTCAGGGAGCTCCTGGATCCCTCAAGTCTTCTGATTGCTCCAGGTCACTCTCCCCTCCCTCAGTCCCTGCGGTCACACTACTCCCCACACATAGCACTATGTAAGTGTGTTTTGGGCTGTGTGGTCATTGGGAGCATCGTAGCCCTCTGTGATTACCAAGGGAAGACTTGCTGCCTGGCACCCCTTCCTGGACAGGACAGGGGCATAAATCCTCCGCTTCCATGCTTCCCTCTTCCCAGAACCTGAACATCCAGGTGGAGGACATCCGCATCCGCCCCATCCTCTCAGCCTTCCGCCATCGCAAGCCCGTGACAGAGGGCTACGTGGAGGTGAAGGAGGGCAAGGCCTGGAGACAGATCTGCGACAAGCACTGGACAGCCAGGAATTCCCACGTGGTCTGCGGCATGTTCGGCTTCCCCGGAGAGAAGACGTACAACGCCAAAGCATACAAGTAAGGGGCTGTGCCGGGCCTTCCTGGGCGCTCACCCTCCCTGCTTCATCCATGAGTCAGCGTGGTGAGGGGACCACAGCCCGTCCCAGCTGGGCACGCCGGCGTCCCTCCAGCAAGCCTGTGCGGAGCTTAGCTGTGAGGAGCTCCAGTCCTGGCAGACAGGCCTGGAGCTCAGGAAGGCTGAGAGCAGTCAAGGGCAAGGTGCTCCTGGCCCAGAAGTCCCTCCTCTCAGTGCTGACAGGCAGCTCAGGGACCATGGAGCCTGCATACGGGCAACACACAGCCTGGCAGGACCAAGAGCTCCCACTTCAGAAATGTTTCCTTGCCCTTTGAGAAATCTGCAGCTTGCCACATTGTTAGGTAATTGAGAAACTGATCAACTCAGCTCTCTTCAACCAATCCCAGTTAAACCTGACAATGCTGTCATGGGTCCCCAAGGCTAATAACCCCTGGGGGAGGGGTAGATAATGATGGGACTTAGGGTCATCTGACCTGAGGGATGTCTAGGGAAAGGACTGTGATCCCCTGACATGCTGCCATCGGCCATACAGCCAACCCTCAATGTCCTTGGGGGATGGTTCCAGCACCACCCACCCACCCAGATCCATAGGAGCTCATGTCCCCTGTATAAAATGATGTCCTTTTTACATACAATCTACGCACATCCTCCTGCATACTTTGAATCATCCCCTGGAATACCTAATAAGATATAGGTGTTCAATAAAGAGGGCCATCGTGTATTGACGATGACTGTACATCTTCAGTGCAGACACTGGTTCAAACTACTTTAAATCCAAGATTGGTCGACTCTGCCAATGCACAACCCAAGGACATGGAGAACCGGCAGATACCTAAAGAGAGGCTTTCCTGTCGCCAAGCACTAGTATGTGCCAGGCACTGTTCTTAGTCATTTCATCTTAGCAATGCCACCAAGGAGTGGAGGTCAAGTTTCAAGCTGAGGAAATTGGAGGAAGGTAATAGAACCAGTAAGTGGCAGATCCCGGCCTCAAACTCAGGGTGCAGGTGTGTGCAAATGCCCAGACACTGCCTCTTTCCTGGCTTTGGAGTCAGGGACCTCCCTGGGGTGCAGGTTAGGCTGTGCCCTCTGGACACCTGGCCCTGTCCTGTCTGGTCATAGCCTCGACACAGCTAAAGGTGGGCTGTGCTTCGCTCCCACCCTGAGCCTCCAGCCCACTGCATAGATGAGTGAGTGGTGGCAGCATCTTGGGGTGACAGTGCAGAATGCTATCCGTGTCCTCAGAAAGGGCCGAGACCTTGTTGGCACCAGAGTCCCCCACCATTTTTGAGTACTTGGGGGGACTCCCACCAGCTAGCCAGCTCCTTCCCTGGCAACACCTCGTGTCTCAGCGTTTGCTACCACCTGTGGGAGCCAAGAAACTCAACCCCTTCCCCACAGGCTTCCTCCCTGCCTGGCCCCACCCAAGCCCTGGCCTGGCCACAGGTCTGAGGCTGAGCAGCACTGGCTTGTTAAATGTCATTTGAAAGCTGTCTCCACCTGTGTCCTGCCAGAGTCTCTCTCCTGCTTCTGAGGCCATATCAGGCCAGTTTGAGCAGCTAGGCCCTAGGTTATCTTCACGGGTTGAGTTTGAACCCCGCTCCCAGCTCTTTCCACCCCCATAGTTGTAGGTTTCTCTTTTTCAATGGGACAAAGCCTTAAAGGCCAGGAGGCGTCCAGGTGATTAGGATTAGAGTCCCAGCCAGGGGGTGGCAGGAGGGTGCAAAACCTTCTGAGTTTATTTCTGTAAGCTTGTCACTGGGACTCAGTGACCAGTTGGGCCCATATGTGCCCTAGATAAAGGGAAGAGTTTCCGTGTCCTGGTGGTACTCCTGGGGCTGAGCTGGCAGGGCCAGAGGGAGCTACCAGCAAAGAGCCAGGGCTCCGGGGTGCAGCAAGTCCTCAGCGATCACTACCCTTGACTGCAGACTGCAGGCGCAATGTAGGCCTGAGGGTAGTGTGCCTGGTTGCAGTGCCTGCCCCTGCGGAGCCTGCAAGACTCTCCAGGGCTGCTCCAGGGACCACTGTCCCACAGGGTCTACACCACAGGCCCTGCCAGCTCTGGTCCTCCATGACAGGCCAGCTCAGCCAGGCTGGAGCACAGCTGACCTGGGGACAAGGATATCTACAGACCCCACTGAGAGGCTGAGGCCCACAGAAGCCTGGAGGCCAAGACTGAGGGCCATCTGGTCACTGAATCACGGCTTCCAGTAGCATCTTTTCTCATCTCCCATTTGCTCTCACCATAGCCTTGACTGTGTGCCTGACATCAAACCCATGGCCTCCCAGGCAGCCCTGTGGCTTAAGGAAGGAAGTTTTTTCAAAGTAGTTCTCTGTCACTGTAATAACATCACAGCATTCCCCAAAGCCCCTTCTGGGGTTTCCAGTTCAGGAATTCATCTGTTTAGCTCCAGACCTTTCCATCTTGGGCTCTCTGCACTGTCCAGCTGGGACTGGCTCCATTTGCTAACCTGCAGGACTGCTGGTCACTCACAGGCCCCAGAGTTACCCTGTGGCCTCGGAGCATTTGCTCCCCAGAGGCCTCTGCACCCGCAGCCTCACCACGAGTAGAATCAGCTCCCCTCGCTGGGCTGGGAAACCATGCATGTGCCCTGAAGCTAATGAAGCTCACACTTCAGGGCCCTGTCCCTGAGGCCAGTGTACCCTGGTGTACTCATCCTCTTGATTTTTGTTTATATCTATTTATTTGTTTATTTGGTACCAAGGATAGAACCCAGGGATGCTTAACCCCTTAGTCACATCCCCAGCCCTTTTAATTTTTTGAGACAGAGTCTTGCTAAGTTGCTTAGGGTCTCACTAAGTTGCTGAGGCTGCCTCAGCCTCCTGAGTAGCTGGAATTACAAGCAAGCACCACTGTTCCCAGCATGTCATCCTGATTTTTAAAATGGTATCTCAATATTGGTATTGATTTACTGAGATGAACTAGCTGAGTAGCAATTTTCCATTTAACGTCAGAGCTCAGGAGTTAGAAAGGGCTCTAAAAATTTGATTGGTTGGTTACCTTAAACCTGACCACAAAGGGACCCACTGTGAGTTGGAAGTACTGGGCCTGCCTTGGTCTAAAGCAGAAATTGGGCTGGTGGAGTGGATTTGTCACTGAAGACCTGCTCAGGCTGGGAGGGTCTAGAATGCACACCTTCCCCCACACTTTGAGGACCCTGTCCCTTGAAGAGCTCTGTGGTGTCTCCTTTGTAGGCCACACCTCAGTGGGACCAGCAGCCACTGAACTGGGAAACCTAGTGCAATGGGAGTAGTTTAGAGTGGCAGGCAAGAGGTGCCAATCAACTTCCAAAGGCAAGGGGGCATGCTCCCTGGAGGGTCAGCAGAGTCAAAGCAGCCATCAGAACATGTGACTTCTGCAGGCCACAGCACTGGCCAGTGCACTGGGGGCTCCTCTCGGAGACATGGGAAGGCTACTGGATTCTCCCTGGATCTGCATAAGCAAGACAAGTTCTAGGTCAAGTGAACAAGTCTAACCTGACTCATAACAACAGAGTCACCACCCTTAAATCAATTCGCAAACTTGAGCCCTGCTTTACAGGCCTAAAGCCCCAGAATGAAAGGGAGGCCAGGTTCCCTCGATGTCCTGGCAATGTACACTGTTTCTCTTTCAACCTTCCCCAAAGTAACCCTTTACCAGGATGACTGTGCACTGGGGAGAAGGAAATCAGATCTTTTGGGGGCTATTAGGCATGGATTCCAGTTGACAATAATTCCAGGAGATCCAAAATGTCACTGTGGCCCACTGGTCAGAGGAAGGCTTGTGGAGTTTTAGTTCAAGTGTGTCTCACAGGGGATCCAGTGGCTCTCCAAACCTATCCTGTGGTGATCTCCCCAGTTCTGGAAAGAACAAGTGGCTCAGCAGCTGGCAGGATCCCACACAGTCTGGGTTCCCCCTTGGCTGGGGAGCCTCTAGAACTTTGTTTAGTGGAATTGGCCCAGCTAGTGTTCCCACTGCTACCCAGCCACAGCCTGGAGACCTCGTTCATAAGTGGCTTCCAGCTTGGCCAGTCATCCCTCCAACCTCCCCAGAGCCTCATCTCTGTGGTGCTGGGCGCAGTCAGCCTATCAGTCCAGAGTGAATCATGCTGGGATGGGGAGGAGGTGGCCCCTGGCTGCTGAAAGCCTGTGGAGGGTCACTGTGGGCTGTGCATTCCTGGGAGCTGATGTAAGATGGAATTGGGGCTGCCTAGGGAAGGCTGGAGCAGGGCTGGGGCCACCCGTGTTTACTGTGGGTGCTTCAGTGACTATTGGAGCTCAGCGCATCTGTTCCTGGAGAGGCTGGTGTTCTCTGACAGCTGGAAGCAAAGGAATTTCCTGAGCCAAGGCTGCCCAGTGTGGCCTGACCAATCCTCGTGCAGCTCCCGTTTCCCGAGTGTGTCCCCTCGCTGGCCAACGTGGGGGAGTCAAAGGGAATAGCGGTGGGTTTCCCCATGCTGGGGCCTTGCAGGAAGTGGGGAGGTGGATGGTGATTCTTGGAATTATTCATAGTCCTCCCTCTCTGCTCTATGATGTCACTGTGGTAAGCACACAGCCTGAATTTCCCAGGATCGCCTGTGTTTCAGAGGTCTGTGTTGCTGCACCCACAGGTGCCCCAGAATTGTGACAAGTCCCCAGCTTGGGTTAAGGAGAGGATGGTGGTGCCCGTGGGATTTCCTCTGTGTTCATATCCCATTCACCCCATGGTGGCTGGATGAGCAGGGCCAGGACCACACTTCTGGTCCTTCCAGGGTCAGTCTGCCCAGAGAGGCTCCTCCATTGGGTGGAGATGCTGTCTGACTTTTTATGGCATCTTGCTGAGTCCTGCCCGGGAGGGTCAAGCACTTAGGTCCCAAAGAACTGGACAGTGTGAGAGGAGAGTTTCTCTGCTGACCTCCTCCTCTTCAATTCCCACTATCACTTGAGGCCTAGTTCCACACCTGCTCGTCCTTGGAGTCACCTCGTCTCTCTAGCCACAGGGGTAGCCTCCTTTCCTCATCTCATCTGGGCTTTTTCAAAACCCTTTAGCTGCTACAGTTTTTATTTTTTCATTTCACAAACAATTCCTATGTTCCGTATGCTGTTTTAAGAACTTTACAAATATTAACTCATTTATGTGTTATAGAGCTGTGGTTCGACTGTCTCCTCCAGAACTCATTTTGAAATTGAATTGCCTGCCATTGGAACATTTGTAAGAAGTGGGACCTTTAAAAGGTGACTAGCAGTCAGGTGTCGTGGTGCATGCCTGTGATCCCGGCAACTCAGGAGGCTGAGATAGGAGGATCTCAAGTTCGAGGCTAGCCTCAGCAATTTAGTGAGGCCCTGACTCAAAGTAAAAAAATTTAAGTGTCCCTGGGTTCAATCCCTGGGACCAAAAACAAACAAAAACCCCACAAAGGTCACTAGTTCCTGAGGGCCAAGTGTTTCTGAATAGATTAATGTCACTATCAAGGGACTGGGTTGATTATCACAAGACTGGGTTTGTTATAAAAGCAAGTTTGGCCCAATTTCCTCTGTCTCATGTGTGCTTCCTTGTCCTTCTACCATGGAGCGAGACAAGGGCCTCCCCCAATCTGGCACCATCTCTTGGTCTTCCCACTCTCCAGAACCATGAGCCAAATAAACTTCTGTGGTTAATAAATTATCCAGTCTGTGATATTCTGTTATAGCAGCAGAAGATGGGCTAATACACATAACAGTCTTCTGAAGTACATATTTGCGCTACTTCTGCTTTGAACATGAGGATACTGAGTCATTGTTCCCTTTCTATTAACCAATGTATTACTTATTGGTTGGTTATTATTTGGGGGAAAAATCATTGTCTTACCTTAGTCCATATTCTGCCTTCCAAAAAATTAAAATAAAAAATAAAATAAAAAGGAACAATTTGCATGTGTAGGAAATCCAGGCTAAGAAGTTCCCTAGGGCATAGCACGAAGACAACCCCCACCTCACTGATTTTCCTGGGTAAGGATTTGTTAAGAGCAGGGACAGCGTTTTATTCCATTGCTAGGCAAATTGTACTTAGATGACCTAGATGCAGCAGGTGGGTCATTCAAGGCTGTTCCCACTGGATTTACACATTTAATCTTGTCTGTCATTGGAAGAGTGTTTAGCTGTCTACTTGTACTGATCCTTGACAAAGAAATAAAGCTGGGGGATAACAATAGCTCATGCTAATTTTATCTGAAGGCTAAATGCTAAAGTTTATTTTACCTAAATGCTAAATTTTATCTAAATGCTAACATGATCTGAAGAGTTACGGGGACCAACCACTGAGAGGGTGGTCTCGGGACCAGGGACTCACCTCTTCTAACCTCTCTGAATGTTGGATTGGCAGGCTTTATTATTATTGCTTCAGTACCTGGAGTTGGTCCTTGTTCTCCTAGAATGGCAGCCACCTGCAGGCCACAGGCCCTGTGCACCCTGTGGGTCCTGACTGCAGAGTCCAGCATAAACCTGCACTCAGTGGGTGCTGGCAGGGACCGTGTCCAGGAGCAGGCTAAGCTCTGCGAGCAGTGGCCACTTCCATAGTGTCTGACTGTTTTCAGAAGGAATCGGGTGGGTGCCACAATGTCCCCGTCACCTTCCCCCCCCCCCCCCCCCGCAGAATGTTTGCCTCCCGGAGGAAGCAGCGCTACTGGCGGTTCTCCATGAACTGCACTGGCACGGAGACCCACATCTCCAGCTGCAAGCTGGGCCCCCACGTGTCCCTGGACCCTGTGAAGAACATCTCCTGCGAGAACGGGCAGCCAGCTGTGGTCAGCTGTGTTCCTGGCCAAGTCTTTAGCCCTGATGGGCCTTCGAGATTCCGGAAAGCCTATAAACCCGAGGTGAGCTGGCGGTGTGGCTGCTTGGCACCTGGCAGGGGTGAGGGGTGCTAATGGAGCAGCAGGGACATCCAGGACAGAGTGAGGCATCACAAGCTCCTTGGGCACAAGCAGATGATACAGGTGGCCAGACAAGGACCTTGTGCTCCTGCACAATTCCCAAAGGAGAGAAGCAGCTGGGGCTGTTGGAAATGGGTGGTGGTGGATGGGAGCAGCAGCAGCCCCTGCCCTCTCCTGCTTCTCCTCTCCCATCACATCCTCCTGTCCCATCTCTCCCTTCCCTGGTCCTCCCCTGCCTCCTCTCCCTGCCGCACCTGCAGACCTGCTCCTGGGAAGGGTTTTTATCCCACAGAGGAACAAAACCACGGTGAGAGCGAGAGGCTACACTGGGTGCCTCTCCCCGGCTGGGGAGGTGTTTGGACAGAAGAGGAGCATTAGACAAAAAGCTGTGAGCCTGGCCCAGGGTGTGGGGCCTGTTTGGAGGGACTTCCAGCCTCCTCAGCCCCCTCGGGCCCTTCAAAGTGCACAGGCATGACCACACCACCAGACGTGCTCGCAGCCAGGGACATGGGCTGTCCTGGACAACCCAGTTTCCCAGCCCCACACAGACCAACCGGTCCCTCGCACGCCCCACCCTCCCCTGCTGCGTGGTCTGATGGCCACGTCCTCTCCCCTGGCCTGAGCCAGAGCCTGTGAGCTCTCCTCGTGTGTCATCCAGAGTACCAGATCCTACTGTTTTGGAATTCCTCTGCTGTGGTTTATAGCAGAGGAATCAAGTTCATACCAAACCAATGGAAAAAAAAGAAAAAGAAAAGAAAGACACAGGGGGCTTACATCACATTTTCCTTGGTTTCCGGCTTCGTTTCAGGGCCAGCTGACTCTCTGCCTGGCCACTGTTGGGCTGGGGCGAGGTTATTTGACACTCTGCCTCTATCAGTCTGGGGCGAGGATGGTGGGCTCCGTGGGAAGGGCCCCCTGGATCCAGCGGTAGCTTGAGAAGGGAGGTGGGGAGAGAGCATCACAGTTCTACAGAAAACAGCAGCTTTATTCATTATGTTCTTTTTTTTCTTTTTTGAAGTAAGACTAAAAGTCCCTGAAGCCATGGGGCATTTCACCCCGTTCCCCTTTTATTTCTCTCCCTAGTGCCTGGATCAGATCAGTCCCTGGGGTCTGTGAATTCTGGTGCTGTCACAGCACCTCATCCTGCAGGTAGCCCTGGGGAGCCACCACGAGGGACAGGGATGTGGCTGGGTGTGGAGAGATAGGCTGTCATGTGATGCCTTGTCCCTCATGGTGACCCAGGGATGCTTGAAATGCACCCCTTCCAACCAAGCCTGCCTTGTCCCTGCCATGGGTGAGTGGGTTGAAGCGAGTCTTGGGCCAAGGACCGCATGGGTAGGGTAGAGCAAGGACTCTGGTCTGCTCCGATGAGGATGGCTGCTTGTCACCCAGTAAGTGTCAACAATAACTCAGGGCCTTGCATACTTCCAAGCCTCCCCCAGCACTCCTGCATTTGCAGACATGCCTGAAGGTGAACGTGCACACGTGCGCGAATCTCATGTACACATGCGCAGAACGTGTGGACAGATGAAGTCAAGTAGCTCCTATCTTATGGGACTTGACCCATTGGCCTCAGGATGCTAGTCCACATCCAGACCCCCCAAGGGAATGAGGGCTTCTGGGCCATCGGTGAACACCAGGGGCATTTAAACTCTAATGCCCCCACCTCTGCATGCCTGCAGGGTGCTGCTTCGTCTGAAGTCAGGCTGCTTTGGACTTGGACAGATTTTGGCCTTAACTAGGGAGGCTCCCCATCCCTGGGGCATCTGTGCTCTGAGTCACGGCCTGATTAGGTCTGGCTTTGTTGGTAAATCCCCACTTCCTGACTCCTGTCTTTCCATCCCTCTATCTGCTCCTTTTTGCATCTCATTGGTGGGCACAGTGGAATCCACAGGGGTCTCCCCAAGGCCTGGACTCTATGCTGTTATAAGGCAGGCAGAATTATGAACCTGCAGACTTTGGGGGCAGGAGGTTCTCTCTGTAGCTCTCACACAGGAGGCTCTGCAGTTGAGTGAGGGAGGGATGTGTAATGGTGGGATCCTGGAGCCAAGATGGAGTGGGTGACGAACTGCTGGGGGTCCTTGATGAGATCGCGGGTGGTCCAGCCACTGGAGGGCAGCAGGAGGCTCCTGCTGCGCTGACTTTGTAGCATGAGCCCTCCCCTCCACCCCTCACAGTCAAGCTCAGTTTCAGCTCTTAGACTGGGGACCTGGCCCAGCAGAGGGCAGGGGAGGGGAGCGGGCGGCGATCACCCGCTGGCCGAGTGCACGTGGGCTTCTGCACTCAGCAGGACCGTGTGTCTCTTCAGCAGCCCCTGGTGCGACTGCGAGGTGGTGCCCAGGTCGGGGAGGGCCGCGTGGAGGTGCTCAAGAATGGAGAATGGGGGACCGTCTGCGATGACAAGTGGGACCTGGTATCAGCCAGCGTGGTCTGCAGAGAGCTGGGCTTTGGGACTGCCAAAGAGGCGGTCACCGGCTCCCGGCTGGGGCAAGGTAAGGCGTCGGGTGGCTGTTGGTGGGGCCTCTCGTCACTGGAAAACGTGACCCTGTGAGCCAGGCCCTAGCTGGGGACTGTGACCTCATCTGGCCCTTCAAGCTTTGCTCCAACGTCAGCAGCTGCTCTCCATTAGAGAATCCCAAATTTCTCCCCAGACAGTCAGAGCTGGAAAGGGCCTGAGAACATTGAGTTCCCAATTCACGGATTTGGAAGCTGAGGCCCATAAAAGGGAACCAGTCCTCAAAAGGAGACAACACACTAGTGGCTAATCTCGGACTCCTGACTCATGACCCTGGGCTTTCCACTGACCCACTAAGGCAGGATTCTCAGGCCCAACTCCAGGAAAAGGCCTCAGTGCCTATGGTCCCCTTGCTTGTCCAGCCCCACAAGCATTGTTCCTTGACAGCTCAGAGAATGAACAGGACACCTTTCTCTGACCTCACGAGACACTAATGAGAAAGGGCCTTGTTTTTATTAAACAAATTTTCTATGTGAGCAAAGAACGTAAGTACAGAAAGCTTCAAGGGGCAGTCTGTTGAGAACAGTGCTGTCACTTTGAGATGACAGAGCAGCTTGCCTGTGGGCGCCATGAAGAAAGCTCATGCTTGCACGCCCTGGAGGAAGAGTCTTCACCCCAGACCCACCACAACCCTGTGAGTGCCCAGCCTGCCCCAGGAGGGCTGTGTTTGAGTGAGGAAAGTCATGGCCAGTCATTTCCTGGGGTCGTTCCAGCGCTGGCCAGCAGGGAGGCCACCACAGTCCGTGGGCCACTCTGGCTGGGAGCGGGTGGGAAGGAAGGTGCTTGGGCCGTGGAAGGGGTGGGCTGTCCTGCACTGTGGAGAGAGGATGTTCACTTGCTGTGAGATGTGGAGCCATCACCCCACAGAAAGGAATGTGGTGAGGTCATTGGTTGTGGCCTGAAAGAATGACAGTCCCCACTCACCCGGTGACTGAGCACCAAGTGGTTTCCCTGAGTGAGACACCAGAATCCTGGGTTGACCTTAACCTCCAACTCAGTTAAAGAGCACAGAGCTCCCCGCTTCTAGCAGTGGGATTTGCCTTTCTTTTGCCTCTTCCCTTGTTCTTGCTATAGGATGCAGAGCCCGAGCCACAATGGCACAGCTCTTAGATGATTCCCTGTGGCTGATTGGAGGCTCCTGTGGCCCAGGGACAGTCTTGGGATCATAGCACTGCTAGAGAGGACCCTAGTCCATCAGATGAAGAATTTGAGGCTCAGAAGAGCAAGCCTGAGGTCACCCTGGTGGCAGAGAAAGACTGAAACCCATCTTTTAGTTCTTGGATTGCCTTCTTTCCCCCGCCCCCAGCTGTCTTGTTCACATTTGGAATTTCTCTCTGCCTCCATTCTCCAATCTGTGCTAGTGTACTGGGTGTGCACTGAAGGTTGGGGACCTGGGGGAGACATTAGCAGCACATTGTGCCACCTCGTGGCCTCCTTTGTTCCCCTTGACGACTTGTCCTCCTCCCTTGTCCCAGGGAACTCTTCCGAGTGCAGTTGGCTCCTGAATATTCCCACAGCCCACCCTACTGATTGACCTACATGGAGGTTTGTTCTCTCCCAAGGCCTACAGGACAAGGGCCACTCATTCTGAGGAATAAACAGCTCCCGATGACATGAACATTCCATTCATCATGGGCGGGAACTGTGTGACATAATCATTTCACTGCCCAGAGCAACCAAAGGATTCCAAGGGCCTGGCGAACTCTAGGAAAAAGAGGCACTGGGCACTTTTGATGCTGGCCTTGAAAGAACCAGTGTATGACTCATCGTCTCCTGCCGCATTGGGTGGGCAACGCCAGTAGGCAGAAAAGGAAAAGTACCACACTCAGCGTCACAGAGCGGGCAGGGCCAGGCCTTTGGACCTGGCTCTAACTGACACCAAGCAACCACACCCACACCTGGGTAGTGAAAGGGCAGTGGCTCAGAGCTGAGCAATCTGATCCTCATCACGACCCAGCTACCTACCAGCTCTGCAACCTTGAGTAACTTCCTGGGCCTGGGATTCTTCACTGTAAGGTCAGGTGGCTCCAGCGTCACAGGATGGATGTTACATCATGGAGGGCTGCCCTCAGTGCTGCAGGACCCTGCACAGCCTGCTGCTGTCTGCTGCTATGGTCACCTCCTTGCAGGACTGAGCATTATGTGAGGACTGGGCCTCTTTTAGCTCCATGTCCTTAGTGTCTGTGCCCAGAACACAGTGCTCCAGAGATGTCCATGCAGTGAAGAATGAATGAACGAATGAATAAATTTGTTCCTCTTGAATAAGGACTTCACTTGGTGAAGTCCCAACACTCTAGACCAGTGCAGTCCAATAGAAATATAACGCAAGCCACATGTGTAATTTTGAATTTACTGTTAAGTTAGTGAAACTGACTTTAATATTTCCTTTAACTCAGTATGTCCAGACTAATGATTTCCATGTGTAATCAATATAAACACTATTAATGAGACTACTTGCATTTTTAATGCTGAATCCTTGGACTGACGCTGACATCACATCTACGTTTGGACCAGCTACATTTTTGGTACTCAGCAGCTGCTGTCTACTATATTGGCAGGGCAGTGCCAGAGAAGTGACTGTAAAACACTTCTGCTCACTATAAGCACACTTGCAAAACTGAAGCATAAGTTTTGTGAAACGGGTTTTACCTTGACCACATGCAGAGCACCAGAAGGCCTGTTCTGATCTGTCATGATAGGATTCAGCCTGGGGCCAGCTGTCCAGCTCATTGCGTAAACCAGCCGTGTAAAAGGCTGTAGCAGTATAGACGAGGGTGAGGTCTTATCAAGCTGTGCTAGGGAGGGGGACAGATCTGAGGTGTCTTCTGAGGTAGGCAGAAAGGAGAAGGCACCCGTGGAGCAGGAGGCAGCTGGAACATCCAAGGAAAGACGCCGCACTTAGCCCAGATAGCTCAGTGCCTTCCCAGACAAGACCTTCTGCTCCTTTCCAACCTAGATTTCCCTCCTGGTCCTCCTGAAAGGGCTCCAGAAGCTTAGTGAGATGATGCTATGGGGTCACTGTCTGTGTTGAATCTTGATCCCCTACGGGGGTAGTTACTTCGCCTTCGGTACTCAGATTCCTCATGTTGGAATGACTACATGAATTAGCGTCAGTGGCGTGTTTAGGATGGGATCCAACACAATAAAGATCAACCACCGTCAAAGCCTTCCCCATCATCATCCTCATGGTCATCAGAAAGACCCGAGCCCACTGGGGGCCAGACCCCAGGTTGCTGCCCCCAACGAGCTGCGGCGCTTGTAGGGTCTGTGTCAAGCCACACCTTTGCACTCTGAGTCCTTGCATGCTTTCAACGCAAGTCTCTGAAGGATTTTTAGAAATGTATAAAATTCCAGGGAACTGGAAGCATCATCACTTATGGATTTCCAGGGAAGTGGAAACTTGACTTTTGCCTACTCTACGAGTAGGTCCTACAAGTCAGATTTTGGCCTCAGTATGCTTAGACACTGGCTGTCTCCAAAACCCCACCCCCGCCCCATAAGGTTGAGAGACACTTCTTTAGGCTCTGAAGCACCTGTGGTTGTCTCCATCTTTGTTATTGACCTCACTGTGTCACAAGTCTTTGTGCAACTCCTGCCTCCCCCAGGCCTGGGAGCTCTTTAGGACAGTGGTCTACCTTAGCCCTCCTTGAATCTCCAACACCTAGCACAGAGGCCGATGGGTAACAGGTGCTCAGTGGAGTCACAGCATCCATGTAGATGCTAGTGGGCATTGGCTGTCTGCCAGGCACCGGCTGGGAATGTGCAAAGGGAAAGCACAGGGTCCCCACCCTCTTGGGTCCTCCAGCCCAGCAGGTAAGACAGGCATTCAACAAAGCAGAGCGCGGGGTGAGGGGCTATGCAATAGAATCCAGCAGAGACTAGGGTGATGGAGGGGTCAGAAAGTCTTCTCTAGGCAAGTGAAGGATGAGTAGGAGCCAGCTGGTGAGCAGAGGGAGGAAGAGTGGTCCAGGCAGAGGTAGAGCTCAGCTCCATGCAGGAGCCAAGAGACCCACTTAAGGTGGGGAGCAGCAGGCACAGCTGGAGTGCAGGAGCAAGGCCAGACCATGCAGGACCTGGGGGGCCACTCAGAGACTGTGAATTCTGTGCACTTCTCCCTAAGCGCACTAAGAAGCCATTGGGACATTTTCAGATGGGGAGTGACAGGATCCAAATGCTTTTAAAGCTCTCCTGGCCTCTTACATGGCAAATGGGTTGGAACAAGCCAGAGGGAAAGAGACTTGGAGGCCATTGTGCCATTGCACATGGGAGACGATGGGGTTGCACCAGCGTCGTCATGGTGATGGAGGTGGTGCAAAGCATCCAGGTTTTGGGGAGTGAGCAGGACGTGACTGATAGGTTATTAGGGATGGAGGAGGAGGTGGAGCAGGCCCAAGAGATGATCTTTGGGTTCCAGCAAAAACAGCTTAGTGGTTGGAGGTGCCATTTCCTGGCTGGCAGAGAAATAGGCAGGGGAAGATCTCAGAGGGAAAAAATACCAGGAGATTCGTCCCAGAAGTTTGCTCTGACGGGGAGGAGAGAGCCAGGCCTGAGGGAGGCATGGGGTAATCAGAGAGCCTCATAAAGGCAGGAGGTTTGAGAGCACATCAGAGCACTAAGGGACAGGACTCAAGTGAGGGAGATGGGAGGATCAGGAGGGCAAAGAGCAGCACCCAGGAAGATGAGGGTGATGAACCCCAGAGCACCTGTGAAGGGTGGCACCTGCCACCACTTGATGGCCTTGGCAGAGGGGCACCACCTGTGAGTGGAAGGGACTGGAGATTGGTCATCCAGGAATTCTCTCCCCAGCTGTGGGGGGCTCACTGCTGTCATCCCAGCGCCACTAAGAGAAGGTTTCCCAGATTGTCGCCAACAGTCACTTGCTGGATGTCTCCTGTCTGCCGCTCCAGTTCCCACTCTTGCCCATGATGCCAAGTGCCCCTGAAGGGCGGTTGGGTCTGGTCAACACAGCACTGATAGGAGCTAGAGAAGAGCAGAGAACAGCAGGTGGGGTGTTTATTTCCCTGCAGGATTCCTGTGGGTGCAGTGTCCCTCCACCACGGATGACAGCTTTTATCAGGTGGCTTCTCCGTGTATCTCTTCTCCTGCGTCAGATACTGGCATCTTGCCATCAGAGGGATGCATCTGAGCTCCAGTGTTATTAGCCCCTGAGAACTGGACCTTCCTCTGTGATTTCTAAACACTCCATTCGTGCCTTTATTTTAAAACCCCCTTTTTCTAACTTGAACATTCAGTTCGTACGTGCCATCTGTTTCCTGCTAGGACCCTAATTGATATAGCAATAGTTAAGTCTTACAGATTCATAAATGCCTGGAATATTGATGTTGGGAAGGAAACTTAGATATCTTCTAGTCTAATTCCTTTATCAGTGCAAGAAACCCAGTATTCAGAAAGATCACTCCTCATGTTAGAAACCACTTTATTTGCTCTTACGGTGGAAGTGAATCCCAAGATAATTATAATGCTCTCTCCAGGGAGAAGAGGCCTGGGTCTTTGCCACAAGAGGCAGTTAGGAGAGTTCTGAGGATGGGAGAGACAGGTTCTCATTGGGGCTTTCTCACCTGTTCCAGGAGGTTCCCTTTGGAGGCTTTCATGGCTGTGTGTCTCTTCTGTCACCAGGGATGGGGCCCATCCACCTCAATGAGGTCCAGTGCACGGGGACTGAGAAATCCATCATAGAGTGCAAACTCAACACGGAGGCTCAGGGCTGCAACCACGAGGAGGATGCTGGCGTGAGGTGTAACATCCCCATCATGGGCTTCCAGAAAAAGGTGAGGAGGCTAGACGCCCAGAGGGGGCTGTGCTGCTGAGGACCCAGAAAGGACAGAATGGGTGACCTCACCTGGAAGGATTCTCCAGGGTGTATGAGAGTGCTCTGAGATGAACTCAGAAAGGACTCAGACTCTGCTGCTATCACTATGAATGTCATTGTCACCTAGCATTTATAAACAAGCCACATGAAAAAACATACACATAAGCTCCACCTGCTAAGTGGCAGATGCCTGGGCATCCCCTGAGGGCCACACTCTGCGATGGGACTGGACATGCAGAATGATGGCAACTCAGCCCTTCCCGCAAGGCACTCAGCCTGTGGCACAGCTCTTTCCAAGGACCCCCATGGACAGCAGGTCTGCAGCCCACACAGATGTGTGCACAATCCAGTGTTTGGTAATCTGAGGGAAAGAAAAGAGAATCGACACTGAAGCAGACACACAGTGCCCTTCTTGAGGCACAGCCTCTAAAACCTGCACCAAGTCCCCTGATGTGGGTGACACTGCCCACGAGGAGGATGCTGGCGTGAGGTGGAAATGCGCCTTTCCCTGCACAGGTCTGTCCAGTCCTCCGAAAAGGCTCAGGGTATCCTGTGCACTGCTGTTCGCTACCCCTTGAGTTTGGACACATGTGCCTCATCTGGCACAGGGCTGGCACAGCAGAATTGTTCCTTGAGCGCTTAGCTGCACTCTGAGCAAATGCAGACAGGCCTCCGCTCAGATGGCAGTTCTCGACCTTGGGGCCAGCACACCAAAGGCGGTATCGAACCAGTGGGCCCAACAAGTCTCATGCAATCACCACCCAAGGGGACTCAGCACCCAGCTAAGCCGTGTATATTCACTTGGTGGAGCCATGAGTCCCGTGTGCTCTAGCACCCTTCAGACAGGTTGGAGCTGGGCAGAGTGAAAGCAAACTTTTCCTGAACCATTTTATGGTTGGTAGAATTGAGCCAGGCCATGTACCAGGTCACAGTGAGAGAAGTACCAGCTCCTAACACCAGCAGGCCTCACCTGTCCAGGGGCCAGCACAATGGGTGATCCCTGAGCTCAAGCCTAAGATGTGGGAAGGCTTCTGCCTGGATCTGTGGGTTCCCTCCCAGATGTCATTCCCGTAGAAGATGTTCCTATGGGTGGCACCGGTTGTATTGCCGTGGCAGCTGACCAGCCCTGCATAGCCATGCACTGGGTTCCAAAGGGTTCAGCAGCAATGCTGAACAGAATCGATCAAGACTTCTGAGCTCCATCACTACAATAGTTAGCTCAGGCTGCTGTAACAGAAGTCCACAGACTGGCGGCTGAAACAACACAGATGTGTTTTCCTTCAGTCTGGCGGCTGGAAGTCCAAGTCCAGGCATTGGTGGGGTGGTTTCTCCTGGAGCTTTCAGATGGCACCTTCTGTCCTTGTCCTCACTTGGCCTTTCCTCTGTGCACACACTTCCCTGGTGTTAGATTGGATTAGGGCCTGCCCCCTGTGATCTCATGTGATCTTAATTACCTTCCTAAGGACCCATCTCCAAATACAGTCACACTGAGGGGGGGTGTCGAGGGCTTCAAAGGAAGATTTAGGAGGGGACATAATTCAGCACCTAACAATCACCCCATTGCTGACTCCTCAATTGATCTAAGTCTCTAGTTTCTGCCTGTGAGAGGAGGAAGTGGAAGAGATGGCTCCTTGTCCCCCTTCCCTTCCAGCCCCATTTGGTAGGAATTGGCAGTGAGCGGCAGCCAAGGGCTGCTGACTTGGGACCAGATGGGTTTGTTCTTCCAGTCACAGCACAGTCTCAACACTCGCTGCGTGAGAGAGAAACCACAGTGGGAGGCTCTATGAGTGACAGGTGGGCTTTGCAGGTGAGCTGATCCATCTGGGCCTGTGCCCTGCCCCACCTGCAGGTCACCCCCCAACTGTGGGCCTGGCCCTTGTGTGCGTGAGAGTTGGGGTGTCCCTGCTTCTTACACATTAACATCTGGGTTGTGTTTCCTTACCTCCTGCCCCACCACTTCCAAAAGTAGGTGTGGGCCTGGCTGGCCACGACCTTGTCAAATCATGGTGTGGCCTGGGGTGCTTTGTTTTCCCTGTTCCTGCTCAGAGAAATCCAGCTGCCTGCACGTCCTGCCCCTCTTAACCCCATGTGACCAACACTGAGAACAGAGATGCAGTGAAGGGCTGTGCCTGGCAGCTGAGAGACCTGAGGAGGCATGGCCTTCTCACCCCCTCATTGGACAGTGGTGGACAGGCACAGGCCAGAGGCTGGCCCTTCAGCCTGAAAGCCCAGCGGACACCAGGGTGCCGGCATGTGAGGTGGGGCCCTGGGAAGGGTGAGCTGAGTTCCATGCTGGGTTAGCACATGGCCAGCTGCTCCCGAGCATGCCAGTCTTCTAGAGAAAAGAGAGAAGACACCGAACCCCTTAGCGCCTAAACCACCTGGATCCTGCCAGAGCAGCCAAACCTGCTCCCCGTCACACACATGGCCTCAGGTCTGGTCAGTCTTGGAGGACCACCGAAGCACCCTGGGGCCTTGCGAAATACCATTGGTGACCACATATTTCCTTGCCACAGAGTCAACATGGTAGCCATGTTCTTAGGCCAGAGCCTTAGAATCCAGTGCAGGGGCACAGCCACAATCAGCAGCACAGAGGAGGACCAGGCCAGCTATGGTGGACAGAGAGGGAAACACCTTCCAGAGACAGTCCAAGAGACGGCACCTCCTTACTGAGGGTGGGCATGGGCATGCACCACCTCCCAAGAGCAGGAAAAGTGAACAGGTTCATCAGGCCCCTTGTCCAGACCTCTTACTGACCTCAAGGTGACAAAGGGAAGTCAGTTTTTATGCAGCAGTGACATCTGCCCCAGATGCAATCAGGAAGGCAGGACACAGTCTGTAGGGAATTAAAAAACAGTTAACCCAATGGAAAGCCATTGTGCTTTTATCATCCCCCTGGGCTGCCATTCCAACCATGGGGGCTAAACTTGGCCTACTGGAGGGGCCTCGCCCATGCCCTTCATCTCCTCACCACGCTGGTCACCAGGGGTGGAGGTAGGAGCAGGGGACCAGACCCAGAGGAAGGGGAGGCTCCCCCACACCCCAGAGCAGAGGGCTTGTCCCAAGGCCTAGGCACGAGTGAGGCCTGCAGCCTCTGTCACAGGCCCCCCATGTCTCTCTGTCCTGGACACACAGCCACAAACCAGGAGGCTGGAGGCTGAGAGCCATGGGAGTAGGGACAGTAGCCAAGGCAGCAGCCACTGAGAGGACACCAGAGACAAACAGGTGCTTTAATGAGTGCCCTAAGCCCCAGGGATCAGTCCAGACCCCAGCACAGTGGACACTGCAGAATGCCTAGGCCTGACCTCCTCCCAGGAGACCAAGCTGGTCTCAGTTCCAGTTCAGTGTGCCACCCTTTGGACAAAAACATCTTTGGACAAGGGCTCTGGTCATCAGTGGTAGGGTAGTTACCTTAGCTGAGACTCCACTTTCCCATCTGTAAAATGGGGTTGTGGAAGGGCTGGAGGCTCATGTCCTTAGAGGGCTTGCACAGGGCAAGGAAGTGGTTTTCCTCTAAAAGTCTACCTGTAAGGGTCCCATTCAAGCAAGTGCCTGTCAAGTATGTGCTCAGTACCTATTGGGCAATTGACCAGCTGTGGAAGAGCCCAGGCTGCAGGAGGCTCTCGAGGATGCTGCCATTGGGGGTGGGTGGTTGTTTTGCTGTGCTGAGGGTCAAACCTGGAGCCTTGCACATACTAGGCAAGTGTTCTCCCACAGAGCTGGACCTCAGCCCCACTGGATGCTGCTGAATCCGAATGTGGCCCAGGCAGGACCCATGGCTTGGGGAAGTTGGGGCTGATGGCATCATGTCGGGGCAGCTAGCTCCCTTCTGTCCTCCTGCTGACCATGCCTTCCTTGCTGTCCACAGCTGCGCCTCAACGGGGGCCGCAACCCCTATGAGGGCCGAGTGGAGGTGCTGACGGAGAGAAACGGGTCCCTCGTGTGGGGCACAGTGTGCGGCCAGAACTGGGGCATCGTGGAAGCCATGGTGGTCTGTCGGCAGCTGGGCCTGGGGTTTGCCAGCAATGCCTTCCAGGTGAGAAGCCTGCCCCACCCTCCACCCAGTCTGACCTTGCCCATCCAGGAACGCCCCCAGCCACTAGGGAGGCAGAGGCAAGCTCTGCACCTGCAGGTAGGAGGCCTTGCTCGAGCCACAGCTCTACCCGCTACACCCTGAGCCTGGGGCACATGTCTCCCTGCCAGCTCTGGCCTCGGTTTCCAGCTGCAGAACAGGGGGCTGGGAGGTGCTGTCTGCAGTCCACTGTATTTCTACACTGGATTGTTCTGGGGCTGAAGGCTGAGCCTCGGTTTTCCTTTTGTGGAGAGAAGCAATCCAGTCCTCTGAGGCACGATGACCTTGGGGCCAACGCTCAACACCCCAAACACCTTAGCTCTCCCTTGGAAGTCCCCTCTGGCCAAATGCTTTCCCAGCTCATGTCCACACCTCACATGTCTGCCCCTGAGATGCTAGTAAACCTCCAAGCTGCATCCAGAGCCCTTCTCTCGTCAGCCGTACCTTCTTCCTAGGGCCCATTCTGCAAGGAGAGGGTGACTCAGCTGAGAGCCTCTGAGCTCTGGCCCTGCATTCCCACTCTCCATCCTGTCATAAGGCATCAAGAGGCTCTGGGTGTAGCCCACCAGCAGCTGCATGCCTATCTGGGGCAAAGCTGCATGACGCCTCTGCCTCAGTTTCCCTCCCTGTAACATGGAAAGAATAATCCCAAGCCCTCCATATCCTGGCTCTAAATGCTCATTAGGCATGAAAATGCTTCAAGACCCATCTTGCATGTTAAGCTGCTCTCAGCTCCTGGTCCCAAGCAGCCCTCCTTGAGGCCTAAGAAAGGAGTTTCACAGGAGGGGAGGGGAGCAGAGACTGGGAAGGGGAGGAGCTCAGAGTCTCAGTGGAGCCTGCCTGCCACAGGCTGGCTGGGCCCAGGTCACTCCCAGGGGAGTTGCTGAGTCAGAGCAGAGGCTCCTCTTCCTTGTGGCTCTTTGTTTTAGCATCCAGGAAGGACAGGCTAGAGACACAGGGGCCCAGGCCCTCAGAATTCAGCTGTTTCTGCTAACACTGTTTATGACCAGCTGGGGCTCACTCTGATTCCTCCAGGGAGAGGAAAGCAGTGCCACATTTCAACAGAGGCTCTCCAGCTGTTTTTATTCTGTCACATCATGCCTAAGACACCTGGGCCTCATCTGGGGTCATGAAATGGGCCTGGACGTCATGTCAGTCCCCAGTATGCCACTGATTACAAGCCCCATCCCTGCTTGAGACCCACATTCTCATCTGGAGAATAAGGAGAGTATTGGTCAGGTTCTTTAGAGAAACACAACCAATAGAGTGTGTAAATGCACAGCCACCCCATCCCTCAGTATCTGTGAGGGAGGTTCCAGCACCACATCAAAGTCCAAAGATACTCTAGTCCCTATATAAAATGGCAGTTTTGCATATAATCTCTTCACATCCTCCCGTATACTGTAAATAATCAAATAATCACTAGATTATTTATAATACCTGACAATGTGAATATAATGTTGTATTGTATTGTTTAGGGAATAATAGCAAGAAAAACTGTACATGTTCAGTACACATGTAATTCAAATTTTTTCCTATCTATGGTGGGTTGAATCCATGGATGCAGAACCCATATAGAGGGTTAAGACTCTATGTATGGGGGAAGGGGTTGGAACATTCAGGAACTGGCTTATGTGATTTTGGAAACTGGCAAGTCCAAATTCTGTAGGGCAAGCTGAGGCTGTAACCCAGGGCAGAGTTAATGTAGCTCAAGTCTAGAAGCATTCTGAAGGCAGAATTCCCTGTTCCTGGAGGGACCTCTGTCTTTTTTTCTCTTAAGGTCTTCCACTGATGGGGCAAGGCCCACCCACACATGGAGGGAAATCTGCTTTACTCAAATCAACTGACATCCACATCCCAGAAACATCTAAAATAGTACCAAATTTATGGGTACTGTGGGTTAGCTAAGTTATCACATACAATTAACTCTAGAGACCTCAGGAACACAGGCATCTGGATCCTCATCCCAGGTCTGCACCTGACTCTACCTTCTATATTTCTCACCTCTCTCTGCTGGAAACTTCTCAAAGTGTGAGAGTATATCCTCACAGTGTTTTGAAGCCCCATACATTGATAGGGGACCAATAAATCTCACCGTCACAAACCTGATGCCTCTGTGCAGAACTATGAAGTGCTTTCCCCAGAATTAAATCCAGAAGTCAGACTTTATGATATCTCTAACTAATGATTGACTTAAGCAAATAGGTTTCTTCTCTCCTGCAGTTGATTGGTTGAATCTTCCTGGAGCACTGTGCTAAGCAGGATTCTGAGAGTGCATTCGGACTTAGAGGACAGTGCTTCGGTTGAACAGCAATCTCTGCCCTGGCTCAGGACAGGGACAGGACAGCCTGACCTGCGGGCACCTGCCGTTCCTGACCTGCAACGCTGAGCAACCGTTTGATCTCAAAGTTAGCTTTACTTTCCCAAGGTGGGGAGAACGGCAGAATCCAAGTGGTAGGGTCATGAGACTTGAATTCTCATTCTGCCACCACTCTCAGCATGGCTGGGGTAAGCAGCTCCTTGCGCCTCAGCCATTTCCATCCAAAAAATGCAATCATAAAACCATGGGATTTTTGTGAGGCTGTAAGTTGACAGAATATGAGAGTGACAATTCAAGGTGACAGTCTGACCATTTCTTTTGTTGATTCATTCAGGAGACCTGGTACTGGCATGGAGATGTCTACACCAACAAAATAGTCATGAGCGGAGTGAAGTGTTCTGGAACGGAGCTGTCCCTGGAGCACTGCCGCCACGACGAGGACGTGGCCTGCCCCCAGGGTGGGGTGCAGTATGGGGCTGGAGTCGCCTGCTCAGAAAGTGAGAGCTCCTGGGGGTCACTCACACCCATGCCTCCCCTGCCAGGCTGTGGGGGAGAGGAGCTGGGGCGAGAGAGGTGACCAACACTCATGCCCCAGTCCCGGGACCTTGGCTGGTGATGCAGTGGAAAGGAAAGGGCCCTGCAGGCTTAGGAGTCGGGGAGCCTTGGGTTCGAGTCACAGGCAAGTCACTGTTTCAGTGAGCACAGGCAAATTATGTGACCAAGTGTTCCTTTTTCATGCTAGTTAAATGAGGAAGATGACATGTCCCTTGGAGGCTAGGAAAGCAGGTGGAGCCGTGGCAGGGCTCTGCATAAAGACCAAGCACCTGCTTCCTTCCTCCCACCTGCTCTGCACATCATTTCCCATTTTAAGAACCTGGAGGTGACTGGTGCCTCCCTGGGAGTCCTAGAGAGAAGGGACTTTCAGGGGGAAGCCCAGCCAGGGTTCACAATGGCCCAGCTCAGGAAGGCTTCTTCTATGCTGAGAGGACCAGTAGTACAGCCTCAGGATGGTTGTCCTTCCCCACAAACCTGGCTTTCCCTGTGAGTCCTGGTAAGCATGGCAGAGCCATCTCTGTTTCAAGGCCCAGGAACTGGCCAGAGAGCTCGAGTGCAGACCCTGCCCTGTTAGCTGGCTTAGCAACTGCACTGTCTACGTGACTCACCATTGTCCTTGGAAATTCCAGATCAGATGTGGTGACAAATGTGTTCAGGTGCTTAGTGAACAATGCTGCACTGTCATTTTATTGTCTCTGAGGACAAGGGGTGATTCAGTCAGTCTTTTCACCAAAAGACCCGATGAGAACAATTCTAGAGGGGGAAACGTCTTTTGGGGCTCGTGGTTCCAGAGGCCTCAGTCCGCAGACAGCAGGCTCCATCGCTTTGGGCTGAGGTGAGGCAGAACATCATGGAGGCGAGTGTGGAGGAGGAAAACAGCTCAGGACATGGTACCAGGAAGCAGAGAGACAGGCTCCTCTCGATGAGGACAAAATATAGACCCCAAAGGCATGCCCCCAAAGACCCACCTCCTCCAGACACACCCTACCTGCCTACAGTTACCACCAGTTACTCCCTATCAGGGGATTAATGCACTGATTAGATCAAGGCTCTCCTACCCCACGGTTTTGCCTCTAAATGTTCTAACATTGTCTCACACCTTACTTTTGGGGGGTGCCTCACACATAAACCATAATAAGGGGTATGAGTGAACCGAGCTCAGTCAGTTCCACTTTCCACCAGCCCCTTCCACTCAGCACCTCCTAATCCAGAGGGCAGGGATCTCAGCCCCTTGTGCAAGCACCTCTGGGCAGCTCACCAGCTATCACATCCTGTCAGAGGAGAGAAGGGAGGTCAACACCTTTAGCAGCCCAAGCAGAGCAGTCGCCACAGCCCTATCAGGGCCTTTCTCTGTATTCATCAGTTTATTTATATTTGCAATGTTTCATCCTTTCCAAAACTAAATTAATATAAATCTAAAGTCCACTATTCTGGACTCTGAGATCAAAGGGAATTTCTCTGTATGAGGATGGAGAGTTGAGAGATGAACAATGTCTTCAACATCCTCAAGGCAGAAATGAATTGTAGGGGGCCATTCCTAAGAGTACCCCTCAGCAGAGAATAAATGTGGCAGGGGCTAAATGTATCATTCAGTGTTTCTCTAAAGATGGGCATAGCCAATGTGGTCCAGGAAAAAATCTCCCAACTAGTTTGGCTAAATGCACATTATAGGATTTAGGGAAAGAAAGTACCAAGAGCAACCAATGTATGTATCTACAAATATAAAATAGGTAAGGATATGAATGAAATATTATATTTCCACAAAGGCCATAATGGATATTTGTCAACAGTCAAGATGTACTTTAAGGAGTCCAGTATTAGCAGACTACACAGGATGTACATATTAGAAAATGCATGATTCCCAGAAGAATCACACCAAGGAGTAGGCAGTGTTTCCTCTCCCATCATTATCATTGTTCTTTGCTTATTATGAAAAGTTTGGAGCCACCTGAAAGTATAATAATATAAGGAGCCCTCCTGCGCCACTCCCATCCTCCCATCCACATTCAACTCTTGTCAGACTTTGCCCACCTGCACTGATAACTGAAGAGGGGTCAAAGAAGATGCCCAGCCAAGGGTACGAGTAACTTGGGGTCATGTCCAAAAAGGAAGGTAACCTTGAGGAGCCCTTGAGCTGGCTGCAGCACAAGGATCAGAAGTGAACCTGAGGGAGGTTCCTCCTCTCATTGACCACCATGTCTGCCTCCCAGCTGCCCCTGACCTGGTCCTCAATGCCGAGATGGTCCAGCAAACCGCCTACCTGGAGGACCGGCCCATGTTCATGCTGCAGTGCGCCATGGAGGAGAACTGCCTCTCAGCCTCGGCGGCCCAGACCAACCCCACCACAGGCTATCGCCGCCTTCTGCGCTTCTCCTCCCAGATCCACAACAATGGCCAGTCTGACTTCCGCCCCAAGAATGGTCGTCACGCGTGGATCTGGCACGACTGCCACAGGTAGGTCCTCCCTCCCATCATCACTCATCTACCCCAGTCTGACATCCTGTGTGGCCCAGGTAGGGGATTCAGAATGGCCAGGGTCACCTAGAGGGTGCCAAGAGGCCACACTGTCCCCGGGAGAAGGGTCCACCATGCTGGCCTTCCTGCTGGCCTTCCGGGTTTGCAGAAGCCATTCTCAGCTTCCAGCCCACAGCCCACCTCCCCTTCCCCTACCCCCTGCTTCCTGCCCCAGCTCTTCCAGCATTCCCATCAAACTGCCTGAGTGACACGCCCCTTCACGGATGGTTTGCACATGCATGCACAGTGAGTTCGTATTACATGTACTTCAAGGCTCTGCAATTGCTGGATGCCAAGTTCATGTAGAAGTGTACTATGCACTGATATATGTTTTAAATATCTCTTAAAGACAGTGTGTGGAAACACTGGGCCCAGGAGTCATGAGACCTGCTCTCTAAAACCAACTGGGTCTCCAGCCAGTTGCAGGATGTTGGGCTACCCAGACTACATCACCTGGGATCACTGGGGTCCTTTTCAGCTTGGCAGTAGTATGATCCCAGTGTTATAAATCCTGGACCAGAACCAGAGAACAGGGTGAAATTGTAAAGCCAGCTCTGCCTGGGACCAACAGAAGGCACCTGTGTTGGCCCTGTAGTAGGAGGCCATCAAAACCATGTTTTCCTACATAAGGCACGAGGCTCCATGTCATGTAACCTGCCCAAGATAACACAGGGAGTTTTCAAGCAGGGTCTCAGCTGGGGCCCTATGGCTCCAGAGCATACACTTTTCCTATCACCTCTGCCACACCTTCAGAAACTTGCCTTTAGCTTCACGAGTTATAGCCTAGGCACATTCGAGTCAGTGAGGGGATAGAATGCTTCAACCTATTTCAAAACAAAGGCCAATGACAGGATTTAGGGGCACTGATTTTCCTTCACAATGATTGTCTGAATGTTGTATAAATCATAATGAGCCAAAGAATTTCTGGTCTTTATACAGAAGCATGTCAGCCTTCCTTGGGGTGTCAGTCTAGTAGAGTTCAAGTCATGATAATATTGGTACCTGGTTTCCTGCAGAGAGCATGTGGCTGGAAGCCAGGGGCCAGCGGGTCTGCATCCCAGCCCTGCTTATAGAGGCCCACTCAAAGATTACATGGTGGGAGTCTCCCAGTGCCAAGTGCTTACTCCAAGGAATCAGTCTCTCCTCTAGGAACAGTCACATGCTGACATCATGGGAATGCTCTGATCTGGGGCCCTGGGACCCTGACTCTGTGGTCTATGTTATTTCTTTGCTTGTAGAAGTTCCAGTCAACAGTTTGGGAGGGAAGGGGAGGGAAGAATGTGCAGCTAAGCATATGTCCCTTCAGGCCTCCCCATCCTCGTCAAGATCCTGGGGACCATAAGAGGGGACCCCTGGCCTACAGAGCTCCAGGCAACTTCTCCAGACTCCTCGGGTGGGCCTTTCAGCAGGATGCCTGGCCTCAAACCTCTGTTGGGTCCCTTTGGGAAACTGATGAAACCTGGCCCTGCCTCAACTTAACAAAAAAAAAAAATTCCTGGAAGATTTAGCATCCATTTCAGCAGATTCACAGAACGTTCTGAAGCCCATCTGTGGAACCAGAGAACCCTGGCTCAAATTAGTGCAAATGGGGAAGCACATGCCACTCCCAATTTAACTGATGCTACAATGAGAAACAGGGCCATGTTCCTGGAAAGCCCTAAGCCAAAACACAAGCATGGTTGCCTTGGGATGTCTCTTCACCAGTGGGACATGGAGGAAAATGCCATTAGCGTTCTTCTCTGTTGAATGCATAGAGCCCTTGACTGATGACCTTGATGACGTTCCTCTGCTCTTTTGTGCGTGTGCTCGACTGGCACATCATGTCATAGCTTTCATAGGGGCCAGGCAGAACTGGGCACCAGTGCTCATCAGTGTCCCAGGGGGAGTGTGGGGGAGGAGCTGGGAGCTGCAGGAGCAGGAGAAGGGGACCCGGCGATAGCCCCCCACCCCCACATCAGGGATGGCACTGCTGCAGAAGCAAGGCTTCTGTTCAGCTGGTCATGCCTCCCCACGTCAAAGCCACAGATGTGATGTGGGCTTAGAGCCAGCAAGAGGCCCTCATCCTATCCATGAGGCTTTGTTCCTGCCAGGGGGCCGCCTGGCACCTGAGGCCTCAGCTTTTGGGGCCTCCCTCTCTGGAACTGAAACCTGCCCTGCAAAGTGTCTCTGAAATGAGGACAGGAGCGTCATCCCAACCATGGCAGGACTCCACCAGAGCATCCTCTGGGAGGCTCTGGGGACACATGGGGTGTAGAAGGAGACCGTGGCACAAACACCTCTGCCAAGTGCACTGAGTCTCTGATTGAGAGCTTTGTTGGGGCCATCAATGGCCAAGGATAGCAAAGAATGTCCCTGACCCTCCTGTTTTTCTCTGAAGCAGCTGTCCCTGTCTGCCATCCATGCTCTCAAGTCACAGGACAGGAGCTCTGGAGACTACCATGAAGGCCACCCTTCCTTTTGTCCAGATCACAAGGACTTCCATCAAGCATGGGACTTCTGTCTTCTCTTATGTCCGGAACTGCTTGCTAGTCCTACCTCCCCTCTCCCAGCCAGGGAAGAGGAAATCTGAACTTGCCTTCTGCCTTCCCAGTGTCCCCTGCCGTATTTCCTGGGGTGGGGTCTCCAGGCTCAACCTGTGGCCAGTGGGGCAGGAGATGTGCCCCAGGGTGAAATCCCCTGCACAACCCAGAGATAAAGCAGAGCCACTCAGGACAGAAGCAGTGAAAGCTGTGCAGCCACAGAAGCAGCTGCTCCCCTCCAGCACTGCAGGGAGAAAGAGTGAAGCTAGAAAAAACGTAAAACAGGTCTGCAGGAAGCAGGAGGAGGCCACCTCACAACAGCCCCTTGTGGGCTCCGTCTGAATTATGTTTAGACAACGGAACATAACCGACTCCTCTTCAGTCTTTCCAGCCGGCCAGCACGGTCACATAA